>JAPKLX010000152.1:4888-49923 GCA_026898415.1 Leonotis leonurus | reverse complement strand
TGGTCTAAACAACGCCACGTACTTAAGGTTATATTTGAGCGAAACAAAATTTTGGCGCCGTTGCCGGGGAAGGCTTTAGGCATTTATTTGCGTTGAATTTTCTTTATTTTTCTTTCCTTTGTGTTTTATTCTTCTGCTCCCGCAAGGTGCGTTTGATCTGCTTTTGAGTTGTGTATGCTAGGACGCCGAAGCTTGAGACAAGAGTTGGTACCCTACGTCGACAATATCAATAGAAGAGAAGCCGTACGTGAGGAGCGATATAGGGACGTTATTAACCTCGCCACACTATTCAAAGAGCAACTGGTAATAATGGCTGAGGAAAACGGAGCCCCTAAGAAGCTCGGAGACTTTGCCAGGCCATCTTATGGCATCACAACGTCTGCTATAGTATTATCTGCTGCAGCGAGGAATTATAAGCTGAAGCACAACCACATCAACTTGCTTCCTTCGTTCTACGGTTTGCCTAATGAAGATGCGCTCCTTTTTATTAGGGAGTTCTGCACATCTGTCCATTCTATTCCACTTCAGGGTATTACCGAAGACGAGCTGCTTAAGAAGTGCTCCCCTTATTCACTCAAGGATAGGGCGAAAACGTGGTATCTTTCTCTTCCAGCCGGATCTCTTGACACATGGAAAGCAGTCTGTACTACTTTTCTGCTCAAGTATTATCCAAATCATAAGATACAGCAAATCCGGCTCCAGCTTATGCAGTTCACTCAAGAGCCTGACGAGCCTTTTCATGAGGCACTTGATAGATTTCGAGAGCTACAGCAGCAGTGTCCACACCATCAGATTGTGCCCGAACTGCTTTGGCAGATGTTCTACAATGGGTTGCGGCACACTTATCAGTTCATGGTGGATACAGTAGCTGGAGGAAATTTATCTGAGAAGACAGCTGAGGAGGCGATTGAGATATTTGAGACTTTGGCCACGAATTCGCAGCAGAAAACCTCTCGATCTAAGAGAGTAGAAGTTAGAGAGATCGGAGTTAGTCCGGATTTGAAGAAGCAGATGGCTGACATGATGCGAGAGCTGCAAGAGCTGAAGGTGAGCAAGGCCCCTGCAGTGGCCAAGCACGAGCCGGTGCCTGAACCGTGCCCGATTTGTGGTGATCTCAATTATGATGAGAATCACTGCGATAGAATGGTGGAGATGACTTATGAAGGAGAGGCGGAAATCTATGCTGCTCAGGGATATCCGCCACGACCGCAATTTAATCATCCAGTCCAGCAGACTTCAGGATGGAGAGTGCAGAACAGCTCTATTTGGAGGGGTCCCAATCAGGGTCAAGGAACGAATTTTCCTCCTCGACGACCGCCTCCGCAGCAGCAATATTACCCACCTCAACATGTGTATTATCCTCCACAGCAGCCTTACTACCCGCCTCAGCAAGGGTACTATTCGCCACCACCTCAGTTTCAGCAGCCACCACCGCAGTTTCAGCCTCAATTGCCACCTACACCGCGAGGGGCTGCACCACCTAAGACATCTCTAGAGGACAGTTTGGCGGCTTTCATGCAAGAAAGCAAATTGGCTAGAGAGGCTCAAGAGGCTACTATCAGACGCCTTGAGAGCCAAGTAGGACAAATTTCCGGAGCGGTGAATCAGATGCAGCAGCAGCAACAGATAGGAAAGATACCGGGGCAGGGGCACTCAGCGCAGCAGTTGCAGGCCATTACGGTTCTACGTAGTGGCAAACAAGTAGATAATAAGGTGGCTATGCCGAAAGATGAGCCGACTAAGGTGGTTGAGAATGCCGAGAAAGGGAAGGAACCGGAGTAGCCAGCAGTTCAATTGCATAAGACGACGAACCCGTACAAGCCGCCTATTCCCTTTCCGAGCAGGCTTAAAAATGTTAAGCTTGAGAAGCAGTTCGCGGATTTCTACAAGATGCTGTCTCAAGTTCATGTCAATCTACCACTCCTGGACGTCATCCGCAACGTATTGGCATACCTCAAATTCTTTAAGGAGCTAGCCTCCAAAAAGAGAAGATTTACAGACGATGAGTCGATCATGGTGTTCGAGGTGGCCAGCTCCATCATGCAACAACCTCTTCCTCAGAAACTGCGAGATCCAGGTAGTTTCGTTATCACTATAGCACTTGGTAATGGTAAAACTGTCACATGCATGCTTGACTTAGGTGCAGGTATTAATCTCATGCCTTATTCAATTTTTAAGGAGTTAGAATTAGGAGAGTTGAAACCTACACGCATGAGCCTACAGTTAGCTGATCGTTCTGTTAGATATCCTAGGGGTATTATAGAGAACATCCTAGTGAGTGTTGGTGGTCTGATAGTACCTATGGACTTTGTTGTGTTAGAGATAGGTGACGTGCATGAAAACGGACGCGATCATACTTTATTGCTTGGTAGACCATTCATGGCAACTACTAATACTCTGATTGATGTTAAAAATGGTAACATACAAATGTCTGTGCTAGGAGAGAAAGTTTCATTTTCTGTGCATAAGCACAAAGCTATGCCTTCTATTAATTCTATTAAGGACTGTTCTTTTGTCGATTCGGTTGATGCTCTTGCCGAGATTTCTTTTGTGCAGGACTACAGTTTGGAGGAGATCTTTGAAGGATCGGCCGACATGGAGGAAAGGCTCCGTTTGGAGGCCCAGTTCGCAAAACCACCTCCAATGCCGTTAGCAAATCCACCAGCACCGGAGAAATTGGAGTTAAAGGAGCTTCCTGCGACTCTGAAGTACGTATTTCTCGAGGAGAACGAGCAGAAGCCAGTGATTATCTCAGCTGATCTGACTGAAGCTCAGCAGGCTCGGCTAATAACTGTGTTGAAGAAGCACAAATTAGCTTTCGGTTGGAGTCTGGCAGACATCCGAGGTATCAGCCCAGCCATGTGCATGCACAAGATACAACTCACCGATGATTCTCTCCCGAAGAGGGATGGACAGCGACGACTCAACCCAGTACTCATGGAGGTCGTGAAGAAGGAGATCTTCAAGCTTCTAGCTGAAGGGATCATCTATCCGATCGCTAACAGTGAGTGGGTGAGTCCATTCCACGTTGTACCCAAGAAGGGCGGGATCACGGTTACTATGAACGAGAAGAAGGAGCTTGTCCCTACTAGACCTGTTACCGGATGGAGGATATGCATCGACTACCGAAAGCTCAATGCAGCTACGAAAAAGAATCACTTTCCTTTACCTTCTATTGATCAAATGTTAGATAAGCTTGCCGGTAATGACTATTTTTGTTTTTTGGATGGTTTGTCAGGTTATTATCAGATTGCGATCGACCCGGAGGACCAAGCAAAGACGGCGTTCACCAGCCCTTTTGGAACTTATGCCTTTCGGAGAATGCCATTTGGACTGTGCAATGCGCCAGGTACGTTTCAGCGATGCATGATGTCTATTTTCTCTGACATGATTAGTGATTTTGTCGAGGTGTTTATGGATGATTTTTCTGTGTTTGGCTCTTCCTTTGATGACTGTCTTGATAAGATTGACCGTGTGCTTGATCGTTGTATTGAGAACTGTCTTACTTTGAGTTGGGAGAAGAGTCACTTTATGGTGCGTAGTGGCATTGTTTTGGGTCATGTAGTGTCAAGTAAGGGTATTGAAGTTGATAAGACTAAGGTTGAGGTTATTGAAAAATTACCTCCACCGACTGACGTAAAAGGGATTAGAAGTTTCTTAGGACATGCTGGTTTTTATCGTCGATTCATTAAGGACTTCTCTAAGATTTGTCAGCCTCTTTGCCGTTTACTTGCTCAGGATACTGCTTTTAATTTTGATGATGATTGCCTATCTGCGTTTATTACTTTAAAGGAGAAGTTGTGTAGTGCACCTGTGATTGTTGGTCCTGATTGGTCTGTTCCATTCGAAATTATGTGTGATGCGTCTAACTCTGCTTTGGGTGCTGTTTTGGGGCAGCGTGTTGATATGATGTTGCGTGTTATTTATTATGCTAGCTCTACTTTGAATTCTGCTCAGATTAATTATACTACTACCGAAAAGGAGATGTTGGCGGTAGTATTTGCTCTTGATAAGTTTCGTGCTTATATTATAGGATCTAGAGTTATTGTGCATAGTGATCATGATGCCTTGCGCTATTTATTGAATATGCCCCAGGCGAAACCTAGATTAATTCGTTGGGTTTTGTTACTTCAAGAGTTTGACATTGAGATTCGTGATAGAAAAGGGAGTGAGAACGCCGTTGCCGATCATTTATCTCGTTTAGAGCATGTTTCCTCTGACACACCTCATGATTTAGTTGCTGAGTCTTTTCCTTATGAGCATGCATACAGTGTTTCTCATGTGCCTTGGTTTGCCGATATAGTTAATTATTTGGCTTGTGGCGAGTTAAGGCCTGACCTCACTTCCCAAGAAAGGAAGCGTTTTCTTCATATATGCAGGCAGTATTTTTGGGAAGAGCCCTTTCTATTTAAGCTCGGAAAGGACGAGGTAATCCGGCGTTGTGTTGCGGAGGAGGAGCAGCCGAAGGTGTTGGAGATGTGTCATGAAGCTCATTGTGGAGGCCACTTCGGAGGCCAAAAGACGGCACATAAGGTTCTTCAATCAGGTTTATTTTGGTCTACATTGTTTAAAGATGCGCATGCTTATTATCTTACTTGTGATGATGTCAAAGAGTTGGTACTATAGGCCGTAGGAATGAGATGCCTCTTAATAATGTTCTTGTAGTTGAGATTTTTGATGTGTGGGGAATTGATTTTATGGGTCCTTTTCCTAACTCTCATGGGTATGAATATATCTTACTTGTTGTCGATTATGTGTCTAAATGGGTTGAGGCTATCCCCACGAGGACGTGTGACTCCCACGTTGTGCTTAAGTTTGTGCAGGAAAATATTTTATGTAGGTTTGGATTTCCACGAGCTATCATTAGCGATGGTGGAAAACACTTTTGCAATAGGCTTTTCGAAAGGCTTATGAGGAAGAATGGGATCACACACAAGATTGCGACTGCTTATCATCCACAAACCTCGGGACAAGCCGAAATGAGCAATAAGCAAGTCAAGAACATCTTGGAGAAGACCGTGCAACCATCTAGGAAGTATTGAGCTGTCAAGTTGAATGATGCGTTGTGGGCATATCGCACGGCGTACAAGAATGTGTTGGGAATGAGTCCGTACCGTCTAGTGTATGGAAAGGCGTGCCATCTTCCGGTAGAAGTTGAGCACAAAGCCTATTGGGCGATCAAAGCTTCTAATTTTGATTTGCACAAGGCGATGGAGCATCATTCGCTCCAAATGTCGGAGTTGGATGAATTGCGTAACGAGGCGTATGAGAACCCCCAGATTTACAAGGACAAGGTGAAAGCAATTTATGACCGAAGGATTGTGCACAAGGATTTGAAGCCTGGTATGAAGGTGCTACTCTTTAATTCTCGGTTGCAGCTGTTTCCCGGGAAATTAAAGTCTAGATGGAGCGGTCCGTTCGTTGTAAAGAACGTTAAACCGTATGGTGCAATTGAACTTGCTAAGGAAGGAGACGATGACTCGTTTGTTGTGAGCGGGCATCGAGTGAAGCCGTACATCGAGGGTTGGCCTACAAATTTCACGGTGGAGTCCACACCGATTGAAGATCCACCCCCTACTTGATCACATATTTCCGTCGAGCTCATGACGTTAAACAAGAAGTCTTTTATTTCATTTGATTTTGTTCTTGTTGTTTTATTTATTTTCGTTCCTTTATTTAGTATTTATTGGGTGAAGATCACAATTTAAATCAATTTTCGTGTTGCAGGAAAAAAATCGGGCGAATTCATAAGAGGCCATGGAAAAGGAAGACACTTACGTGAGCTGGGCCAGCGCTCGCTAGCCCCCAGCGAGCGCTAGCCCAGCCTTCTGTCCCATCCAGCGTAAGGGGCCAGCGCTCGCTACCCCCCCAGAGAGCGCTAGCCCCACTCCATGAACCCAAACAGAACCCAGGGGTAGCGCTCGCTAGCCCCCAACGCTCGCTACCCCTGGTCGCTGCCTCTCACCCAGCGCGCTGGGGTAGCGCTCGCTACCCCCCCAGCGAGCGCTACCCCTACTCCCTGCCTTGCCCCCCAGCGCGCTAGGGTAGCAGTCGCTACCCCCCCAGCGACCGCTACCCACACTCTCTGCCCGATTAAAATACTTTCTCCCCTCCTTCCTTCTCTCACTTTCTCCCCCAAACTTTCTCTTCTTCCCCTCCCTCCTTCACGCGACAGCAGCACTTCAACGCCCTCCTCCATATTTTTCTTCCTCTTCCTCCATAATCATTCCCAATTCTTTAAATCTTCATCCCCCTCCACCTATTCCTCCATAAATTCCAACTTTTGTCAACCTTTTTCTTCCCCAATATCCTCAACCCACCATCTTCCTCCAACCCTAAATCCCTAAATTTCAATTTTCCCCCAATTTCTTTAAACCCTAATTTCTCCATCCTTTTTCTCAAAATTCACCTTCTTCCTCCCAAACTCAACCACAACACCGTGATTCTCTTAACTCAAGATCGCATCCCAACCTCAGTCATATTCCGGCGACTTTCCGGCGTAATTCCGGTGACCTCCTTTCTCCTCTACTCACAATGGCACGCTCTAAAAATCGTGCTGGCAAGCAAGCCGCTAGTACTTCAAGAAGCATACAATTGCCCCTTTCCACTCGAATCACACTTGGAAGGGAAATTTTACGAGAGGTGGACTCGGCATGAGGTAACTCCACCCCATACTCTTGACTGGAATCTACTTGCTAGTCTAGGATGCGTTAGAGAACTCGAGCAATACCTTGATGTGTTAGGACTTAGGAAATATGCTCACATGTCTTTTAAATGTTCTAAAGTTCTTACACATGAGTTCCTATCTACTTTAATTGTGCCTGTGGACCTTACGTTCTGTACATTTAGATTGCGGGGAGTGTCCCGTCGTGTGTCTATCACTTTGTTGTGCAGGATCATGGGATTCCACGGCAAGAACGTGGGGGATCAAGCCCCACCTTCTCATTTCAATCCAAATGCCGCTTGGACTTCCCTCACAGGTTTCCATAACTGGCAAGCCGGTGGGATGCCGGCTGGTTTTATTTAGAGCAACGTTCTGATGATCCTCCATAAGTTTCTGTCTTATGGGATCACTGGCAAGGAGCAAGCTAATAAGGTGAACCAGTCTGAAGTTTACCTGCTCCAGAGTGTCGTTCGAGGTTCACGGGTATGCGCTGGCTACTATATTCTTAACACCTTTAAGAATATGTTAGCCACCGTCCGATATCATGCCACACTGCCTCTAGTGATCTGTGCCATTGCTCGGCACTTCGAGGTGTTTGACCTGGAGCAGCAACTTGATCCCGCCGACACCCTCTATGTGTCAAGGATCGACCACTCGGAGCTCCGCCAGGCTCGTATCTGCACCATGGACTACACTTGGGTGCCTTCCACCTCTCGCCGCTGTGTGGTTAACCACACTAATGAGTTGGCCGCCATTGCCGCCAACTTACCTGAGGTCGGCGGAGATGACGAGGGCGCAGCTGACCGAGCAGCCGATGAGGCAGCTTATGAGGATGCTCCTATGCAGGATGCCTTTGCACCCGGCCCTTCCTCCTATCCGACAGGCGCCGGTCAGTATCATTATGGAGCCAGCTCTTCTTCTACCGGTGGTGTGGACCACCTCACGTCGCAGTTTCAGTCTCTGAGCACTGAACTCGGCGCCCTTCGGTCCGACTTCTCCTCCTTCAGGCAGGACTTCACCAGCTTCTCCCAGGACTTTGGGGCCCACGCTCATGAGTCTCAGTCCTTCTACCGGGAGTTTGGAGACTTCAGCTCCTCTATGCTTCAGAGCCAGGAGCGGATCGAGCAGAGGGTGACCGCCACCCACAATATGATGTCTGAGCAAGCCCGTCAGTAGAGACTGTCTCAGGAGCAGTCGGCTCTCCAGTATCAGCAGATACTGGAGAACAACCGACAGATGGCTGAGCTTAATGCCTAGTGGTCGAACTAGGCTCTATACGATCACCCACCGCCGCCGCCGGATCAGCAGTGACTTCTCACTGCTGTTTAGTAAAATTGTTTTCTTTTTATTTGGTTTTTGTTTCTTTTCCGGGTTGTTTCATTTATATTATTTCCTTTTGTTGTTGCTTTGTTTGCTGTTTGGTGTTTCTCTTGCAGGTCTTATTTTTGAAGATTGTTCGGGTTCCTATGTCTCTTTGTGGATCACGCACTAACTCCGCCGCATCAACCCGAATCGGGTAGTTTCCTTCCTTCTCTTGCTCTTATTTTAGCTATGAGGACATTGCTAGGTTCTTTGTGAGGGGGAGGGGTGTGCATTATTTGTTTGCGGCGTTTGTTATTAATATCTTTGAGTGTCCAAAAGCATTGTTAGAGTTTGACATGATTTGGATTGATTTTGATGAGAAATGTGTTTTGATTATGCTTGATGACATGAATGAACGTTGTGAGTCGATGATGGGGTGACGAGTTTACATTTTGATCATAATTGCCGTGGGGCACTCGTTTTTGTGATAAATTGATGTGAAAGCTTGCATATGTGTGAATTTGGCATAAGATTGCTTGCTGGCTAGACTTTTGTTAAAAATTGTGTTGATTGTGAGATTGAGTTGGGAGGCTTCTGCTCCTCTGGAAACCATGAGCATGGGAAACCACACGAGAACACTTTAGATAACCTCTAAATGTTCATATCTCGTGACTTTTTGCCATATAACCCACTCTTTCCAAAATTTGGCTCGAATGGCCTTTAAAAGTGTTATTAAATCGCTTGCATTGCTTGAATAGGTGATAAGAACTCTACCCCTCTTCCTTTGAGAAATCAATTGAAATCTTAAGGTTTAGGAATGGGTATGGGAAACCACACTAGGATACTCGGTTTTTACCGAAGTTCACACCTAGTGACCAATGTTCTTAATATCACTAAAAAATTCTTTGCGATTTGATTCTCAATAATGGTTTGTGTTGATAACATCTTAATATTGATTCATAGTCTAGCCTATAAGTGATTAAAAGCTGAATTTGCATGTGTGTTGAGTTGGATCGGATTGAAGTTGCACCTTCGAGGGAAACACGCAATGGTGATTGATGTATTGTCTTATGATCCCTGTCGAGTGCTTGTGATGATCGTGATTGTTATTGCGTGATTGAATTTATTTCTTGTTTTGAAATCTCTGCATTGTGTTGAACTTAGACTTGCTTGAGGACAAGCAAGGTATTGTGTGTGGGGAGGTTGTTTTATACATTTTTGGTCTCGTTTCTCTCGTATTTTGGATTAGTATTTATCGATCAAGTTGATGCTTGGGTCTGTTATTTGCTACGTTGTAGGTGAAAGATCGACACATGTAGTAGAACAATGTTCGAGAAGAGAAACGAGGCGAAAAAGAGGTGAAAAGGTGAAGAAAAGGGTGTGGAGAAGGCAGAACGTGGGGCTAGCGGTCGCTAGCCCCTAGCGAGCGCTGGGCTACGCTATGAAGAGTGAACAGAGCAAAGGGCTAGTGGTCGCTAGCCCCTAGCGACCGCTGGCCCCTGGAAAAGCTGAGAGACAGAACAGTGGGGCAGCGCTCGCTACCCTCTAGCGAGCGCTACCCTGGCGCGATCTCCTTCTATTTAAACCTCCTCCGCGTGATATTTCAGAAGCTCTCCTTCACGTTTTTATTTTCTAGTCTAGGGTTTAGACCACGAGAGAAAACACTGTTAGCTAGATTTTCATTCCGTTCAAGTTCTTACTTTGGATATTGTGGATTCGTTCGTGATTCAAACTCGGTGATTTATTTCAGTTCGTTATTTCCCTTTCAATTCGTAAGTTCTTTACTGCTTTCTTTATTGCTTTCTTTTACTGTTTTATGCATTCTTTTTCTTCGTGCTTTATTTTGATTAATTATCAAACCATTAATACAAATCTTTCAATCATGTTAATTAATCAGTTCAAGATATATTTAGATTTCGTTTCTTTAATTCTTCGTTCTTAGAAATAGAATTTAATTGTTTTCTTCATTCTTGCCTAGATAGTTCGCATTTATATTCCTTTAATCCTTCTTGCCTAGTTAATTAATTAGAGTAGTTAAAAATCAAAACCCCCATTCTTTTACTGCTTTCCTGTTCTTCAACGTGAATGAAGCCCTGTTTAGCCTTCCTTGAGAATACGACTTGGGTTATGCTTAATCACACTAATAACAATGATCTCGTCCAAATTGCGAGTAGTATAGTTCATTAAGCGCGACACATTCCTTTAAGTATATCGGCTGGAAATATTCCTCGTGCCCGTTACTGAATCCCTTTATCGGACAGTGGGTCTGGTCTAAACAACGCCACGTACTTAAGGTTATATTTGAGCGAAACAAATTTTGGCACCGTTGCCGGGGAAGGCTTTAGGCATTTATTTGCGTTGAATTTTCTTTATTTTTCTTTCCTTTGTGTTTTATTCTTCTGCTCCCGCAAGGTGCGTTTGATCTGCTTTTGAGTTGTGTATGCTAGGACGCCGAAGCTTGAGACAAGAGTTGGTACCCTACGTCGACAATATCAATAGAAGAGAAGCCGTACGTGAGGAGCGATATAGGGACGTTATTAACCTCGCCACACTATTCAAAGAGCAACTGGTAATAATGGCTGAGGAAAACGGAGCCCCTAAGAAGCTCGGAGACTTTGCCAGGCCATCTTATGGCATCACAGCGTCTGCTATAGTATTATCTGCTGCAGCGAGGAATTATGAGTTGAAGCACAACCACATCAACTTGCTTCCTTCGTTCTACGGTTTGCCTAATGAAGATACGCTCCTTTTTATTAGGGAGTTCTGCACATCTGTCCATTCTATTCCACTTCAGGGTATTACCGAAGACGAGCTGCTTAAGAAGTGCTTCCCCTATTCACTCAAGGATAGGGCGACAACGTGGTATCTTTCTCTTCCAGCCGGATCTCTTGACACATGGAAAGCAGTCAGTACTACTTTTCTGCTCAAGTATTATCCGAATCATAAGACACAGCAAATCCGGCTACAGCTTATGCAGTTCACTCAAGAGCCTGACGATCCTTTTCATGAGGCACTTGACAGATTTCGAGAGCTACAGCAGCAGTGTCCACACCATCAGATTGTGCCCGAACTGCTTTGGAAGATTTTCTACAATGGGTTGCAGGACACTTACCAGTTCATGGTGGATACAGTAGCTGGAGGAAATATATCTGAGAAGACAGATGAGGAGGCGATTGAGATATTTGAGACTTTGGCCACGAATTCGCAGCAGAAAACCTCTCGATCTAAGAGAGTAGAAGTCAGAGAGATCGGAGTTAGTCCGGATTTGAAGAAGCAGATGGCTGACATGATGCGAGAGCTGCAAGAATTGAAGATGAGCAAAGCCTCCGCAGTGACCAAGCATGAGCCGGCATCTGAGCCGTGCCCAATTTATGGTGATCTGACACATAATGAGGATCACTGCACTAGAATGGCGGAGATGACTTATGAAGGAGAGGCGGAAATCTATGCTGCTCAGGGATATCCGCCGCGACCGCCATTTAATCAACATCCAGTCCAGCAGATTTCAGGATGGAGAGCGCATAACAGCTCTACTTGGAGGGGTCCCAATCAGGATCAAGGAGCGAATTTTCCTTCTCGACGACCGCCTCCGCAGCAGCAATACTACCCACCGCAGCAGGGGTATTATCCACAGCAGCCTTATTACCCACCTCAACCAGGGTATTATCTACCTCCTCCACCTTATCAGCAGCAGCCACCTCCTTACCAGCAGCCGCCGCTGCCTCAGTTTCAGCAGCCGGGACTTCAGTTCCAGCCACAATTTCCATCTGCACCGCGACCGGCTCAGCCTAAATCATCTCTAGAGGACAGTCTTGCAGCTTTCATGCAGGAGAGGAAACTAGCTCGCGAGGCTCAAGAGGCTATTATCAAGCGCCTCGAGAATCAAGTGGGGTAAATTTCTGGAGCAATGAATCAGGTGCAGCAGCAGCTACAACCAGGAAGGATACCGGGACAAGGACATACACCACACCAGGTGCAAGCTATTACTGTTCTACATAGTGACAAGCACGTGGATAACAAAGTGGAGCTCTCGGAAGCTAAGGAAGACAAAATGGTGGCGAAGAAAGAGAAAGAAAAAGAGAAAGAGCCGGAGCAGCCAGCTATTCAGTTGCACAAGGCAGCCAACCCGTACAAGACACCAATCCCTTTCCCGAGCAGACTGAGGAATGAGAAGCTGGAACAACAATTCAAAGACTTCTACGAAATGCTTTCTCAAGTGCGTGTAAATCTGCCCCTATTGAAGGTTATTCGAAATATTCCGTCCTACCTCAAGTTCTCCAAGGAGATTGCCTCCAAGAAGAGAAGATTTGCAGACGACGAGTCCGTGATGGTGTTCGAGGTAGCCAGCTCTATCATGTAGCAACCTCTTCCTCAGAAATTGCTAGATCCAGGTAGTTTCGTTATCACTATAGCTCTTGGGAATGGTAAAACTATTACATGCATGCTAGATTTAGGTGCTGGCATTAATCTTATGTCGTATTCAATTTTTAAAGAATTAGAGTTGGGAGAGTTGAAACCCACTCGCATGAGCTTACAGTTGGCGGACCGTTCTGTTAGGTACCCTAGAGGAATCATTGAGAATATTCTTGTTAATGTAGGTGGTTTGATTGTGCCTATGGATTTTGTTGTGCTATAGATAGGTGATGTGCATGAGAGTGGCCATGATCATACTTTGTTGCTAGGTAGACCTTTTATGGCGACTACTAACACTTTGATTGATGTTAAGAATGATAATATTAAGATGTCAGTGTTAGGAGAGTTAGTTTCATTTTCTGTACATAAGCACAAGGCTATGACCTCTGTTAGTTCTATTGAGAACTGATCGTTCATTGATTCTATTGATACTTCTGCCGAGGTCTCTATTGTGCAGGATTCCACTTTGGAAGAGAGCTTCAGATCAGAAGTCGAGGTCGGAGTAATCACTAGCCCTCGGCTGTCCCTTAGCAGTCGCTACCCGCTGCAAAACCACACATATCCATCATTGATCCCACGCCCCTTTTTCCCCCTTCCTCCATGCAAATCTTATCCCAAAAATCATCTTTCCCTTTTCTTCCCTCACCCACAACGCACACCTCTTCTAAAACCTCCATCAAAATTCCCCATTCCCACTTTTCCTCCCTTAATTTTTCCATCCACCATATCTCTCACCCCATTCCACAACCAACCATCTCCTCCTACCCAAGACTCTTTCCACCACCACCAGACACCACCTGCTCGCTGCCGCCGCCGCCACTTTTTGGCGAAATTTCTAACGCACACCATTCGACAATATTCACAATCCACGGCTCGTACTCTCTACCATGACTTTCCAGGGTACACAACCTTGAGTCAATGGAGGATAGAGCAGCAGGTTGTCGAGAACAACCGCCGGATTTCCGAGCTAAATGCTCAGTGGTCGAGCTGGGCGTTCTATTATGATCCACATCCACCTCCACCGGATCAGCAGTGACTTGTCACTGCTGCCCAGTACGTTTTTCGTTCCTTTTTCTTTTTGTGTGTGTCCGGGTTGTTTTGCATTTAGTTTGTTTCTTTTCTTGTTTTGTTGCTTCTTTTTCTTTGTTTAGTGTTTCTCTTGCAGGTCTTAATTTTTAGGATTGATTGGTATGCTACATCTCTTTATGGAGCAAGCATCACATCGCCGCATTCCCCCGAGTCGGGTAGTTTCCTTCCTTCTCTTGTTCTTATTTTAGCAATGGGGAAATTGCTAGTTTCTTTGTGAGGGGGAGGGGTGTGCTTTATTTTTATTGTTTGCGGTATTTTATTGATCATCATGTATATCTTTGAGTGTCCGAAAGCATTGTTAGAAGTTTGGCATGATTAGGATTGATTTTGATGAGAAATGTGTTTTGATATGCTTGATGACATGAATGAACATTGTGAGTCGATGATAGGGTGATGAGCTTTGCATTTTGATCATAGTTGCCGTGGGGTAATCATTTTTGTGATAAATTGATGTGAAAGCTTGCATATGTGTGAATTTGGCATAAGATTGCTTGTTAGCTAGACTTTTGTTAAAAATTGTGTTGATTGTGAGATTGAGTTGGGAGGCTTCTGCTCCTCTGGAAACCATGAGCATGGGAAACCACACGAGATCACTTTAGATAACCTCTAAATGTTCATATCTCGTGACTTTTTGCCATATAACTCACTCTTTCCAAAATTTGGCTCGAATGGCTTTTAAAAGTGTTATTAAATCGCTTGCATTGCTTGAATAGGTGATAAAGAACTCTACCCCTCTTCCTTTGAGAAATCAATTGAAATCTTAAGGTTTAGAAATGGGTATGGGAAACCACACTAGGATACTCGGTTTTACCGAAGTTCACACCTAGTGACCAATGTTCTTAACATCACTAAAAATTCTTGCGATTTGATAATGGTTTGTGTTGCTAATATCTTAAGATTGATCTATAGTCTAGCCTATAAGTGATTAAAAGCTGAATTTGCATGTGTGTTGAGTTGAATCGGATTGAAATTGCGTATTCGAGAGCAACACGTAATGGTGATTGATGTATTGTCTTATGACCCCTATCGAGTGCTTGTGATGATTGTGATTGTTATTGCGTGATTGAAATTGTTTCTTGTTTTGAAATCTCCATATTGTGTTGAACTTAGACTTGCTTGAGGACAAGCAAGGTATTGTGTGTGGGGAGGTTGTTTTATACATTTTTGGTCTCGTTTCTCTCGTAATTTGGATTAGTATTGATTGATATTGTCGATCAAGTTGATGCTTGGGTCTGTTATTTGCTACTTTGTAGGTGAAAGATCGACATTAAGAGCTAACAAGGCTCGAGAGGAGAAACGAGACGAAAAGACGAAGAAAGGTGAAGAAAAAGCGCTGAAGTCGGGCAGAACAGGAGCCCAGCGACCGCTGGCCCTGCGCAATTCTCCAAGACAGAACTTGGGGCTAGCGGTCGCTAGCCCCCTAGCGACCGCTGGCCCCTGGAAAAGTTGAGGGACAGAACAGTGGGGCAGCGCTCGCTACCCCCCTAGCGAGCGCTACCCTGGCGCATGTCTTCCTCGCCTATTTAAACCCCTCGCGTGATTTTTCAGAGATGACTTCCTCCATATTTTAGTTCTAGTTTAGGGTTTAGACCACGAGAGAAAACACTTCTAGTTAGTTTTCTATTCAATTCTAGTTCTTTACTTTGCACCTTGTAGATTCGTTCATGATTCAAACCCGGAGACTTATTTCAATTCAGTATTTCCTTTTCATTCCCGTGAGTTCTTTATTGCTTTCTTCTTCTGCTTTATGCGTTCTTGTTCTCTTGCTTTAATTATGATTAATTATCAAATCATTAATCCAACCCGTTCTATTATGTTGATTAATCAGTTCACAGCATGTTTGAATTCTGTTTCTTTAATTCCTCATTCTTAGACTTAGGGTTTTATAATTTATTTAATTATTTCTTCTTAGAAATAGGATTTAATTGTTTTCTTCATTCTTGCCTAGATAGTTCGCATTTATATTCCTTTAATCCTTCTTGCCTAGTTAATTAATTAGAGTAGTTAAAAATCAAATCCCCCATTTTTACTGCTTTCTTGTTCTTCAACGTGAATGAAGCCCTATTTAGCCTTCCTTGAGAATACGACTTGGGTTATGCTTAATCACACTAATAACAATGATCTAATCCAAATTGCGAGTAGTATAGTTCATTAAGCACGACACATTCCTTAAAGTATATCGGCTGGAAATATTCCTCGTGCCCGTTACTAAATCCCTTTATCGGACAGTGGGTCTGGTCTAAACAACGCCACGTACTTAAGGTTATATTTGAGCGAAACACCCAGTGGTCGCTTGCCTGTGGCCTTTGTCATCTGCATCCTAGCGAGTGCTGAGAAGCCAGCACTCCCTGGCCTTCAACCTCGCTCCTTCCGTGCCATTTCTCCTGTTGTGCCATCCTCGACTTGTGCTGCTTCATTCGACTTAACTTCCTCTGCATTTTCGGCATCATTGCAGCTCACTTTAGATTATTCTCGTCATCTTACATCCAAACACGAAAACAACAAAAATCGGCGTAATATGAAATAAAAAGACACAAAAATAAAACAAACTAAAACCTGGACACGACGAAACATCAACTAAAAACACACAAAAACACAATAAACAGCATGAAACACTCAGAACTAATACCAATCGTATCAATAAAAATAAATAAAATTAGTGTTTATCAAATTCCCCAAACTTAAGCTATTGTTCGTCCTCGAACAATGAGAAGAACAAAAATAAATAACCACGAATGAAACGTAGATGAAGATCATCAATGCCTCAAACTACGAAAACAGTTATTTATTCAATGCACATTTTCAACTCATGAGAATAATAGTGATATTACGAATCCATAAATTGAAATAGGTGTACAACATAGCAAGGAGAGTATCGTGTCCATAAGGACTGATAAGTGAAAACACACTGGTTAATTCTTTTAGAAATTTAACTAGTATTTAGACAACCAACAATTTGAATGAGTTTTAATAATATTAAGATAGCCTACGGGCTCGCGAAACAATAATAAAATAAATAAATAATAATGAGAAGATTTTAGGGCAATGTATGAACACTAAATCAAATTTCAGATTCAACTATTAAATCTAATCACCATATTTAATCCTAATTCATGTGAAGGATCACATAAATATCCACATACTCCGGATAGGACAATCTATGAAAGTTGATTAATACCTAACCTATCACCTGTAGGTATCAAGAACCAAATATTAACTCCCAAAAGAACGATAAGAATAACCTCCTACAGTTCACCTATCTCCGGTAGGTCTCAAGGGGAAACATGTATTATGCATTCGTGTGGTCGATTATGAGTTCAATTCCGGATAAGACATCAAAAATATAACTAGCATGCAATAATAGTGATCAATTATCAAAATATTAGAATTAATACCACGAATCATGAACAAGAATATGAATTAATAATACGAATCCATAAATTGAATTAGGTCTTACAAAGCCTAGAATCTCAGAGTTTACCTACTCATAATGAAAACAATATTGGAATGAAATAAAGATAAACTCCATATTGTAGAACTCCTGATCTTGGGTTGTCAATCCTTGATCATGAACTCTCCTTCGGGAAGAAGAAAACTAATCTAAACTATGATCTATGGAAAATAAGAGAATAAAAGTGTCTACGGTACCTCTAGGGCTCCACAATGATGTCCTTATATTGTACATAGGGAGGGAATTATAAATAGAGGTCGATTTCCACGTGAGAATAACTGAAGATTGCAAAATAAGCGCAACTTCGGCCCCTGCGTTACCCCAATGCGCTGGGTGGGTTGGCAGCGACCAAGGGTAGCGAGCGCTGGGGGGTAGCGCTCGCTACCCCTGCGTTCTGGAGAGATACAGGGACTGGGGCTAGCGCTCGCTAGGGGGGTAGCGAGCGCTGGCCCCTTAGGCTGGATGGGACAGAACTCTGGGCTAGCGCTCGCTGGGGGCTAGCGAGCGCTGGCCCAGCTCTCGCAGTTGACTTCTTTTTCGTCTGTTTTTATGGCCTCTTGTGCATCCCACCCGATTTTTCCTGCAACACGAACATTGACTTGATCAGCGTTCTTCACCCAATAAGAACTATATAAAGGAACGAAAATAAATAAACAACAAGAACAAAATCAAAGGAAATAAAAGATTGCTTGTTTAACGTCATGAGCTCGACGGAAATATGTGATCAACTAGAGGGTGGATCTTCAATCGGTGTGGACTCCACCGTGAAATTAGTAGGCCACCCCTTGATGTACGGCTTAACACGATGCCCATTCACCACGAATGAGTCATCATTTCCTTCTTTAGCAATCTCTACTGCCCCGTACGGCTTGACATCTTTCACTATGAATGGGCCGCTCCATCTAGACTTCAATTTACCAGGAAAAAGCTTCAACCGGGAATTGAAAAGTAACACTTTCATGCCAGGCTTTAAATCTTTGTGTAGAATCCTTCGGTCATGGATTGCCTTCACCTTGTCCTTGTAAATTCGGGCATTGTCGTATGCCTCGTTCCGCAGCTCGTCTAACTCCGACATCTGTAGAGAACGGTGCTCCACTGCTTTTTGCAGATCGAGATTGGATGCCTTGATTCCCCAATAGGCCTTGTGCTCCACTTCAACAGGTAGGTGGCACGCCTTTCTGTACACGAGACGATACGGGCTCATCCCCAACACGCTTTTGTATGCCGTGCGGTATGCCCAAAGAGCGTCATTTAGCTTCAGCGACCAATCCTTCCTAGATGGTTGAACTGTCTTCTCCAAGATATTTTTGACTTGCTTATTACTCGTCTCGGCTTGACCCGACGTCTGTGGATGGTATGGGGTCGCGATCTTGTGCATTATCCCATTTTTCTTCATTAGCCTTTCAAATAATTTGTTGCAAAAATGTTTGCCACCATCGCTAATGATAGCTCGTGGGAAGCCAAACCTGCACAAAATATTTTTCTGCACAAACTTAAGAACAATGTGAGAGTCACACGTTCTAGTGGGGATAGCCTCAACCCACTTAGAGACGTAGTCAACAGCCAGCAAAATATATTCATAGCCATGAGACATAGGGAAAGGACCCATAAAGTCAATTCCCCACACATCAAATATTTCAACCACAAGAATATTGTTCAAAGGCATTTCGTTTCTACGACCTAAATTACCGACTCTCTGACACCTATCACACGAAAGATAGTAAGCATGTGCATCCTTAAATAAAGTCGGCCAAAATAAACCTGATTGGAAAACCTTGTGTGCCGTCTTTTGGCCTCCAAAGTGTTCGCCACAATGAGCCTCATGGCACATCTCAAGCACTTTCGATTGCTCCTCCTCTGCTACACATCGCCTAATCACCTTGTTCTTTCCGAGCTTGAAAAGGAAATGGTCTTCCCAAAAGTATTGCCTGCACACATGGAGAAAACGCTTCCTTTCTTGGGAAGTTAGGTCAGACCTTAATTCACCACAAGCTAAATAATTAACTATGTCACCAAACCAAGGCACATGATTAACACTATAAGCATGCTCATACGGAAAAGACTCGTCAACTAGATCATAAGATAGAGGAGAAGGTACATGCTCTAAGCGAGAGAGATGATCGGCAACGGCGTTCTCACTCCCTTTTCTATCACGAATTTCTACATCAAACTCTTGCAATAATAAGACCCAACGAATTAGCCTAGGCTTCGCCTGAGGCTTAGTCAACAAATAACGTAAAGCAGCATGATCACTATGTATGATAACTCTAGACCCTATAATATACGCACGAAACTTATCAAGAGAGAATATTACTGCTAACATCTCTTTTTCGGTGGTAGTATAATTTATCTGAGCGGGGGTTAAAGTAGAGCTAGCATAATAGATCACACGCAATATTTTATCAACTCGTTGACCTAAAACAGCACCTATAGCAGAGTTCGACGCATCACACATGATTTCAAAAGGAACAGACCAATCAGGTCCAACAATAACAGGTGCACTGCATAATTTTTCTTTCAAAGTAGTAAAGGCAGAGAGACAGTCAGTGTCAAAATTAAAAGGGGTATCCTGAGCAAGTAAACGACACAAAGGTTGGCAAATTTTTGAAAAATCTTTAATAAATCTACGATAAAAACCAGCATGCCCTAAAAAACTTCTAATCCCCTTAACATCAGTCGGTGGAGGTAATTTTTCAATAACCTCAACTTTAGCCTTATCAACCTCAATTCCCTTACTAGATACGACATGTCCTAAGACAATCCCACTACGCACCATAAAATGACTCTTTTCCCAACTCAAAGTCAAACATGTTTCAACAGAACGATCCAAGACACGATCAATTTTAGAAAGACAATCATCAAACGAAGAGCCAAAAACAGAAAAGTCATCCATAAAGACTTCTACAAAGTCACTAATCATATCAGAGAAGATAGACATCATGCATCGCTGAAACGTACCTGGCGCATTGCACAGTCCAAAAGGCATCCTGCGAAAGGCATAAGTTTCGAAAGGGCTGGTGAAGGCCGTCTTTGCTTGGTCCTCCGGGTCGATCGCAATCTGATAATAACCTGACAAACCATCCAAAAAACAAAAATAGTCATTACCGGCAAGCTTATCCAACATCTGATCAATAAAGGGTAAAGGAAAGTGATCCTTTTTCATAGCCGCATTGAGCTTGCGGTAGTCAATGCACATCCTCCATCCGGTAACGGGTCTGGTAGGGACAAGTTCCTTCTTCTCATTCATCGTCACCGTGATCCCGCCCTTCTTGGGTACAACGTGGACTGGACTCACCCACTCACTGTTAGCGATCGGATAGATGATTCCTTCAGCTAGAAGCTTGAAGATCTCCTTCTTCACGACCTCCATGAGTACTGGGTTGAGACGTCGCTGTCCATCCCTCTTTGGAAGAGAATCGTCGGCGAGCTGTATCTTGTGCATGCACATGGCTGGGCTGATACCTCGGATGTCTGCAAGACTCCAACCGAAGGCCAACTTGTGCTTCTTCAACACAGTTATTAACCAAGCCTGCTGGACTTGAGTCAACTCAGCTGAGATGATCACCGGCTTCTGCTCGTTCTCCTCGAGAAACACGTACTTCAGATTCGCGGGAAGCTCCTTCAACTCCAATTTCTCCGGTGCAGGTGGATTTGCTAACGGCAAAGGAGGTGGTTTTGCGAACTGGGCCTCCAAACGGAGCCTTTCCTCCATGTCGGCCGATCCTTCGAAGATCTCCTCCAAACTGTAATCCTGCACAAAAGAAATCTCAGCAAGAGCATCAACCGAATCGATAAAAGAACAGTCCTCAATAGAATTAACAGAAGGCATAGCTTTGTGCTTATGCACCAAAAATGAAACTTTCTCTCCTAGCACAGACATTTGTATGTTACCATTTTTTACATCAATCAGAGTATTAGTAGTTGCCATGAATAGTCTACCAAGCAATAAAGTATGATCGCGCACCTATTTCTAACACAACAAAGTCCATAGGTACTATCAGACCACCAACACTCACTAGGATGTTCTCTATAATACCCCTAGGATATCTAATAGAACGATCCGCTAACTGTAGGCTCATGCGTGTAGGTTTCAACTCTCCTAATTCTAATTCCTTAAAAATTGAATAAGGCATGAGATTAATACATGCACCTAAGTCAAGCATGCCTGTTACAGTTTTGCCAATACCAAGTGCTATAGTGATAACGAAACTACCTAGATCTCGCAGTTTCTGAGGAAGAGGTTGTTGCATGATAGAGTTGGCCACCTCGGACACCATGATCGACTCATCGTCTGTAAATCTTCTCTTTTTGGAGGCTAGCTCCTTAAAGAATTTGAGGTATGCTGGTACGTTGCGGATTACGTCCAGGAGTGGTAGATTGACATGAACTTGAGACAGCATCTTATAGAAATCCGCGAACTGCTTCTCAAGCTTAACATTTTTAAGCCTGCTTGGAAAAGGGATTGGCGGCTTGTACGGATTTGTCGTCTTGTGCAACTGAGTAGCAGGTTGCTCCAGTTCCTTCCCTTTCTCAGCGTCCTCCACCTCTTTGGTTGGCTCATCCTCCGGCATAGCCACCTTATTGTCAACTTGCTTGCCACTACGAAGAACAGTAATGGCCTGAATCTGCTGCACTGAGTGTCCCTGTCCAGGTATCTTGCCGGTCTGCTGCTGTTGCTGCATCTGATTAACAGCTCCTGAGATCTGCCCAACTTGACTCTCGAGGCGTTTGATAGTAGCCTCTTGCGCCTCCCGTGCCAGTTTACTCTCTTGCATGAAAGCTGCAAGACTGTCCTCAAGAGAAGGTTTCGATGGGGCTGATCGCGGCGCGGACGGGAACTGTGACTGAAACGGAGGTGGCGGCGGCTGCTGATATGTCAGCTGCGGCTACTGATAGGGAGGTGGTGGATAATACCCCGCCTAAGGTGGATAGTAGGGCTGCTGCGGATAGTACCCTTGCTGCGGCGGGTAATATTGCTATGGGGCCGGTCGTCGGGCAGGGAAGCTCTAGTTCTGACCTTGATTTGGCCCTTTCCATGTCGAGCTATTCTGAGCTCTCCACCCCGAGGGCTGCTGTGGATGTTGCTCGAATGGTGGGCGTGGCTGGAAGCCCTGTGCAGCATAGACTTCTGTCTTTCCTTCGTACGTCATTTCCGCCATTCTAGTGCAGTGATTCTCATCATGAGTGAGATCACCACATATCGGGCACGGCTCAGATGCCGGCTCATGCCTGGTCACTGCGGAGGCCTTGCTCATCTTCAATTCTTGCAATTCCCGCATCATATCGGCCATCTGCTTCTTGAGGTCTGGGCTGACTCCGATCTCTCGGACTTCCACTCTCTTGGATCGTAAGATTTTATGCTGTGAATTAGTGGCTAGCGTCTCGAAAATCTCAATTGTCTCGTCTGCAGTCTTCTCAGCTATGTTCCCTCCAGCTACTGTATCTACCATGAACTGATAAGTGTGCTGCAATCCATTGTAAAAGATCTGCCAGAGGAGTTCCGGTACAATCTGATGGTGTGGGCACTGCTGCTGGAGCTCTCTGAATCTATCAAGGGCCTCGTGAAAAGGCTCCTCAGGTTCTTGAGCAAACTGCATGATTTGGAGTCGGATTTGCTGCGTCTTGTGATTTGGGTAATACTTCAGTAGAAACGCGGTGCTCACTGCCTTCCACGTAGGTAATGATCCTTGAGTGAATAGGGGAAGCATTTCCTAAGCAGCTCATCCTAAGTGATGGTCTGGAGTGGGATGGATTGAACAGCTGCAGAACTCCCTGATAAAAAGGAGCACATCTTCATTTGGCAACCCGTAGAATGAGGGAAGCAGGTTGATGTGATTGTACTTTAGCTCATAGTTTCTTCCTGCAGCTGATAGCACGATGGCGGATGCAGTGATGCCGTATGTCGGCCTGGCAAAGTCTTCGAGTTTTCTAGGGGCTTCGTCCTCCTCGGCCATTATTACTAACTGCTCTTCAAATAGCGTGGCGAGGTTGACAACGTCCTTAGATTGCTCCTCACGTACGGCTTCTCTTCTATTGATATTGTCGACGTAGGGTACCAACTCTTGTCTCAAGCTTCGGCGACCTAGCATACACAAGCTAAAAGAAGATCAAACGCACCTTGCGGGAGCAAAAGAATAAAACAAATAAACAAAATAAAATAAAATAAAATGCAACACAAATAAATGCCTAAAGCCTTCCCCGGCAACGGCGCCAAATTTTGTTCCTACTTATTTTTAACTGTAGTACGTGGCGTTGTTTAGACCAGACCCACTGTCCGATAAAGGGACTCAGTATCGGGCACGAGGAATCTTTCCAGCCAATATACTTCCAGTTTATTATTAAATAGCTCGCAAGAGAACGAGTTCGATGTATATTAATAAGTTAACCCTAAGTCGTATTCTCAAGGAAAGCTAAGTAGGGCTTCTATCTATGTTGCAGAACAGAAAGCAATTAAAAAGAATGGGTTTTGGATTTTTAATCTAATTAATCTATCCAGGCGAAAATTAAATAAGCAATTAAATCCTAAATCTAAGAACGAAGAATCAAAGAAACTGAATTTAAACATTCCTTAATTTGATTAATTAACATGATTGAAGATTAATATTACTGAGTTGGAAATTAAACAATAGCAAAGCAGAAATGAAATAAATCATAAAGCAGGAAAGAAAGCAATAAAAGAACTCACTGATTGAAAGGAAAAATAATGAATTAAGAACTCCGGGTTTGAATCACGAACGAATCCACAACGAAACTAAAGAACGAACAAGAAATAAAGATCTAGACTAAAGTGTTTTCTCTCGTGGTATAAACCCTAGACTAGAAAATAAAAACGTGAAGAAGGGAGTCTCCCGTGGTTGACGTCTGGTGTTTAAATAGGCGTGAAGGAATGTGCCAGGGTAGCGCTCGCTAGGGGTCAGCGAGCGCTACCTTGGCTCGCTGACTGTAGATTGGAAGCAATGGGGTAGCGCCCGCTAGGGGGTAGCGAGCGCTGCCCCACTGTTCTGTCTCTCAGCTTTTTCAGGGGCCAGCGGTCGCTGGGGCCTAGCGACCGCTAGCCCCATGTTCTGTCTTCTCTTCATGGCGCAGCTCAGCGCTCGCTAGGGGCTAGCGACTGCTAGCCCAACGTTCTGCCTTCTCCAAGCCTTTTCTTCACATTTTCACCTCTTTTTCGCCTCGTTTCTCTTCTCGAACGTTGTTCCACTTCATGTGTCGATCTTTACCTGAGATGTAACATAAAGAATACAAAAGCATCATATCGAACGACAACAAGTGGTACTATAGACTAAATTACGAGATAAACGAGATCGAAAAATAGATAAAACACTTTGCTATGAATGGAATGATCTGTCGTACTTCTACTTTGATAACCTATATTTGATGTGACAACACACCGGAATGTTGACTTATGACAAATTTAGGTATATCGGTAGTCAACCATAGTTATCGTATGGACCAGTTAGCTGCTAGTTAATTTGCAGTTTGATTGGAACGAGCTGGTCATCGATCCGCTCTTCAAGAATCAACTTATTTGATACCAAACTTTGAGTATTCTCCTTGATTTCTGAGCCAAACTTTAGGTAATCAACTAGTTTGATAGAGAACAGGTCGTTTGAGATAGACTTGTTCTTTTTGGACCAGCGAGCTGTTCTTTAAGTATCAACCTGTTTGAGATTAGGTTATCTCTCTAAGTTTTCTCCTTGTTTTATGAGTTAATATACTAAGAAAATAGCTCATTTTCTATAGGACAGGTCGTTTGAAACCGACCTGCTCTTTACAAACTGTCGAGTTGTTCCTTCTACAGCTTGATAAAACAGATTGTTCCTATAAGTAAGTTTGAAAATTCAAACTTACTTTTACAATCATCAATCTGTATAAATTCTAAACTCAGAAAATAACTAAGTCTAAAACCATAACAGGTAGTTCTAAGAATGAACACATCTACCTGCTAAGATAGCACAGGTCGTTATAATCGACCCGCTCCTATACAATTTTAAGCTACCTGTTAAAATAAACTTATACCTGTTATTATTGTAATCAATATGTCCAAGTAAGCACATAAAGATAATATAGGTCGTTTGAAGATCGACCTGCTCTTTTATAAATTGAATTGTCCTTTAATAGATGATATTGATCACTTGGTTTTAAAGAACTTATAATTAAATCTAAGTGTTGTTTCGATAAACATCAACAGAACTTAATATATTCGTGGGGTTCCCAACAATTTCCCCCTTTTTGATGATGTCGAAACTACACTTTACAACATCTCTTGACTGTAAAACTAAAACTTAGCAGTTCGTTATAGTAGACATTTAATATGTACAAGAAAATTAAAGCAGTTAATAACATGCATAAAAACATTGTTTGGACAAAGAGATATTGTCATCAAGTTGTTTTTCAAAAACAAACACTTAAAACTTTTCATTTATAAGATAAGTTGTTACATGATGGGAAGTATTAGAGTGAAAAACTAGTGAATAGATAGATTACAAAATAAGAGTTTGTTAAATTAAAAGTTTTGATCATTGCGGTGGAGGAGGTGGTTGTTGTTGTTGTTGTTGTTGTTGTTGTTATTGTTGACATTGTCTTGCCTGCTGCGCTCTCTTCTTCTCAATCATTTCTCTTTTCTTTTCATCATACATCATGTTGAAACTGTTGTATATCCCATTATAAATGCGCTTGTAGTCTTTGTTTTCCATGTCGATGGGATAGACTAGCTTCTGTGCAGCTTCATTGATTATATTGAGAATGACAGTTTGATTTGGCTTTGTGCTCCTTGGAATGTTTGGCGGCACCATGAAATCCATTTTAGGAGCAGCGGTGTTGGTACTCATCATGACAGATTGACAGAATAGATATTTGACGAATGTTTGATTTTTGTAGCTCTTGAGGTATTCTCAGAATATGTCATTAGCTGAGCCTCCTTGATATTTAAGATCCATCAGGTAGTAGTGGTCCACCATGAATCCTTTCTTCACTCTCAGCCACTCTGCAACATATTTCTTAGTGATCCAAAGGTAGTAGTGAATGCCCTGCAGATCGTTCATTATAACAGCATGATTGTACCAGCTTTTGCTTAACGACTTGTTGTGACCAGATCATTTGAAATGTGTTACTCATTAAAAAATATTTGACTACATAGGTGAAATAACTTGTAGATCGATTTGTTGATCGATCTGTATATGATTTTGCAATCGATCTTTGTTTTGATTTGTAACTCGATCTGTTAGTGAAGTATGGACTATTAATTACTTGGATCTTTAGATCGACATGTTAATCGATTTGTGTATCGAACTGTAATCGATCTGTTGCTTCGATCTGCACTTTCATTTTGGTCTTCAATTCTACTTTCAAACTTATCATCAACTAGTTGGTCTTGTTCCATTCTTCAAACAACGACATGCTAATATACAAAAACTAACAAACTGTATGTTTAGACTTAACATATCGATTATCTAAGCGTTAATTAACCTGTAAAATTTTGTTAGTCCACGTTTCTAACAGAAGTTTAAGAGATAACATGTAGATTATTATTTTTAACTATATGCAGTAATCATTAAAATGACCTGCTCGTTCATGTATACCAAACTCAGCTTCCCACAAAGCATTTTGAATCGATCTTCTGCTAGCGCCTTTGTAAGAATATCAGCTCAATGTACATCGATATGTATCTTTTCGATTTGAATGTTCTTCTTTTCAACATGATCTCTGATTAAGTGATGACGAACATCCACATGCTTGCAGCGTGTGTGAAGAACTTGATTTTGAGTGATGACAATTGCGCTGGAGCTATAACAGAAGATGAGTACTACATCCACATAAACTTCATAGTCTTTGAGTTGCTGCTTCAACCATAAAATTTGTGCAGTGCAGCTCCCTGCAGCCATGTACCCAACTTTTGTTGTAAAGGTTGCAACTAAAGTTTGCTTCTTAGAAAATCAAGAAATGAGCTTGCTTCCAAGAAATTGGCAAGTTCCAGATGTTAATTTTCTATCGAGCTTGCAACCTGCATAATCATAAGCAGAATAACTAGTTAGCTCGAAATTGTCATCACAAGGATACCACAAACCTAGATCTGTTGTGCCATTGAGATAACACAAAATTCATTTAGCTGCTTCCATATGAGACTCCTATGAATTTGCCTGATAACTAGCACAAACACCAACAACAAAAGTAATATCAGGCCGACTAGCAGTTAGATATAATAATGACCCGATAATATCACAATAATGTGTTATGTTGGTTGCTTTACCAAGTGTATATAGACCGACCTGTCCATTGGTCTGCATGAGAATCTTTACGGGTTTGTTATCCTTAACTCCAAACTTCGTAAGGAGATCGTTGATATATTGTGACTGGTTAATCAAGATCCCATTAGCAAATTGTTTGACCCGTAAGCTTAAAAAGAAATTCATTTCTCCTATCATTGATATCGTGTATTTGTCCTGCATAAGCTTGCTAAATTTGTTACAAAAGAACTCAGATTTTGAACCAAAGATTATATCATCAACATAAATTTGAAAGAAAAGGATATAATCTTGAACTTTAATGGTGAACAAGATCTTGTCCACTGATCCTCTCTTCAATCCCGATTGTAGCAGGAAGGTGGATAGGATCTCTCTTCTTTAAAATCTTGATGATGTTGAAAGTAGTTGCAACATTGAAGATTTAAATTTGGATTTTGATTGTGATTGATTTCGCCACAACTCTTCTTGGCATATCAATGATTACAAAACTATTTAAAAAATTTATGACGTGATTTTGTGTGAATTATATAGTGTAACTTTAATCAATTATTACAATTTTGTAAATTTAGATTATTATAAAGATTTTAATTTTAATTTTAGTATATTTAAATTTTATTTTAAAAAATAAAATGTATGAATTTATATCGGAGTTATGGACCTGTCGGATCTCATGAATCTAAACACATATCTCAATTTTTAAAATTCAATAAATTTGGATAAAATATAAAACTAAATCAAAATTTTTAAATATTGATCTAAACCAAACCAAATCCGATTTAAATACAACGCATTACCATTTATAATTAGAATCAAGTATTTCCTATTCAAATAGTGTAACCTAGTTTGCTACTTCTTGTTAAAACTTTTTTCATATAAAGTATCTAATCTACTGTGCTATTTGAATTGTTGTTAATTTTTTTTATTAATATATTCCTATAGTGATCGATATTTTTTGGGTTTCTCATAATATATATTTTTGGGTATATATATATTCATAATTATTTTAATTAATACTTATTAAAATTTAAAATTATTATAACATAATGAATTATAATTAACATTTATTTTAAAAAAAATTAAAATATGAAAAAAATATATACTCCCTCTCCTCCGTCCCACGAAAGTAGTCTTGTTTCATTATAATAATACACTCATTTGAATATAATAGAGGACCACTTTCGTGGGACGGAGGGAGTACTATTTTTTAATTTACCAACCTTATAAATTAATTAAGAGTGATATTAAATATTAAAAATAATTATAAATCATTTTTTAATGGAATAAAATCGTAGGAAAAAATTATTAAAATAAAGTATATAAAAATTAATATTAAAAAATATTAAAATTTAGTAATAAAATATGAAGCTCGAGAAATAAAAGTGAAATACTGAATTCATTTGCAAAATTTAGTGTTTTTTTAATTAAGTAAGTTATAGATTTGATCACAGGACATTAAAAATTATGATCCAATAAAATAAGTAGGCAAGGTTATTTATATTTCTTTACTCCAATGCACTTTACCTGTTTGTTTATCAATATATTGGGGATGTAGCTTATAGTTATATGTTGACAATTAAAATTACTTTTCCTATAATTTTAATTTGGAACATTATCCCGAAATTTGCATCCAATGTAATGGTACCCGAAATTTGCTGCTGCTGCTGCTACTCTGACACTCCATAGCCATTTCTTTTCACGATAATCAAAATCTACCATATTTTTCTCTGCACTCAATTAATCAATTGTCTTAGAAATCTAACTTCTTGCAAGAATCTACCAAGGAAGAAGAAGAAGAGGGTCCCTTTTCTTGAATCTTGATCCCCTCTCTTTCTCTCTCTCTCTTGTAATAAAAGTTCAATCTTTGGTCGCCCCTCTCTCTCGAATTAGGAGAAGATTTGCTGTATTATGAAAGTCAAAGTTTGATTGACTTTCTGAAGTTGTAGGGATCATTGTTTCTTGTTATTTGTTTGCGAGAAGAACCGGAAATGTCGGTGGTTCCGCAAGAAGCTATCAATCAATTTGAGGCGTTAATGGAGGAAGGTCGGTGGCATTGATCTCTGCTTCTTGATCTATATTCTATGGCCCATTACTTATTCTTTGCTCTATCTGTTGTTTTTTGGGAATTTTGTGCAGTGGACGAGCCATTGAAGAGAACATTCAAGGTATTTTCCCTCACTTGTTTGTGTATTCAAGAAATGATCTGTCTTTATGAGTTTATTCAAAAATCTGAGATCTTTTTCTGTTGTAATGTACAAGTGCAACACTATGCATGTTTATCAGTGGTATTAAAATGCCAATATCTGGTTCTTGCCATTTGAAAATTGATTTATTTGTCTGTTTTCAACTTTCAAAGTGCTCAATTTGTTGTATAATAAAGAGTGGTAATACATCACAGAGAATGTAGATTAGTCAGATCTGTTACTTATTATGCTACTGTATTTGACTAATGGTAAGATTCAAGGAGTTAATGGTGGTTTATGCCTTCCTTTAAGGTCATAGGGTTGATTATCTTTTTTTTATGGCATCAGATGCAGAATAGAGGCTTAAGTCAAAGAGGATAAATATGAATTTTTGATATTTGAAAGTATAGCTTCTTCAAGTTTTTTAAGATCTACGGTTGCATACCGTCTCAAAGAAGTTTTAGTTTGGATTGAATTGATAATAAATTTGAACAAACTGTGAGAACTCGTCTGGATCTGGTCAACTAGAGAAGCATGTCAACGTATGCAGATCTACTTACGTTTCCTAATCGACACTTCTTATTCTTTAAATTGACACTTTACCTAATCATGTCCTACTAAAAAAATAATTACAAGAAACTAATATTCTAATCACTTAGAAAATTATTTAGAATAGATTTTATTCCTTTTGTGAATGTAAACCCAAAAGGAAAGAGACATGACACCATAACCAGGTTTCCTCTTTCCATGACAAAAATTTGGCAGCATTTGGTTACTATGTTTTGACTATTTTGAGGATAAGCTAGTTCAACTATTCATAGTCACTGACTTTTTCAAAATGAAATTCTTTTATCTTACTCATTATGTATTTCCATTTTTTACCATTGTATTTATATTTTTTTTATATGTTAACACCATAGTCAAGTAGTAGTCCTATTACAATATCATTTCGAAGAAAAAAATTTGGCTTTGCAACCACATGCTAGAATGTAAGAATTACAATCTTACTGTATGCATAGATGGACCTGACATTTATGAATTTGTTGATTGATGTCCTATGGAAGACTAGTTATTTCTTCACTCTTGATGAAGAATGAAAATACCATAGAGTCGTGTCTTTTCACTCTTTTGACATTGTCCATCTTATTCTGCTCATTTTTCAGAATGTTCATCAAGGATATCCTCATGAACCATTGATGCGATTTCTCAAAGCAAGAGAAGGAAATGTTAACAAAGCCCACAAGATGGTCAGAATAAATCTTTACTTAAACATGTCACATTTGTAATAAGTCATGTTTGCCTAATACGGAGTCACTTGGTATTGCAGTTAGTTGATTGTTTGAAATGGAGGGTCGAAAACAACATTGACGGGATGTTAGCGGTAAGTATCACTATTACAATGTGCTCACTCTGTATGTTGATTATTTGATCTATAGCAAGGAATCTTATGGTGGATCTACAAAAAACAAACTGCGACTGTCTTTGAGTTTTATTTACCTTTTAAGCAAGTTATTTCATGCCATGTTATCTGAATTCATTTTAGGAGTTTGCTATCTAATTTTCCTTTATTATATCCTACACCCATTTCTTTAAATTTTTAGGTGCGTAGATTACTTGTCTAAACCACATGTGGAATATTAATGGCCATAATCTATGATGAGTACTTTCATAGTTGCAGTGCTTTCGCATTTTGAAAGTCTGATATTTTTTTCCATCAATTCCAGAAACCTATTCTTCCAGTGGAGTTGTACAGAGATATACGTGACACTCAGCTTGTAGGATTGTCAGGTTATTCAAATGAGGTGAGCATTCAGTGGCAAGTTCAATTATATGCCTAGAAGTTTACATTTTCCGTTGGTATGAAATTCAATAACCTTACTTAGAAGGCACGTTTTTCCCCTAGGGCCTCCCTGTCTTTGCTGTTGGAGTAGGCATGAGCACATTGGACCGAGCATCTGTAAGTAATCAACAGTATATTTCAGCATCAAACATCTAATTTTGTTGTCACTGAAATTTATAATTTGCATGCGTTCACCGCATCACAATATATTGTGAGTTCAGAGTAAATTGTATACTTTGTCTAGTGTGAATGTAGTTTTCTCAATTTGCTGTTATATTTCCGATCATTGACGTTTGGTAGGTATTAACATTTTACTGGATAGGAGATAAAATAAATAGCAGCTAAGCCGAAATGGTTAATTGATATCAGTATGCATTTCATGATGGGAATGATTCTTTACTACTCTGTCCACTAATTTGTTACCCATCTGATCATTTTGGATCGTCCACGAATTTCTTATTCATTTTACCATTTTGGGTCATCCACGAATTTGTTACCCGATTCCATTTTTGGTAAGTGGACCCATCTACATTTTACACACAACTCAATTAAATACAATAAATCAAGTGAGACTCAAACAACACTCAATATACAATACTCCTTAAGTCAAACTATTTTCTTAAGCCGCGTGCTCGGTCAATGTGTTAAGAAATTGGTGGGCGGAGGGAGTATGTGGTTTCTTATGTTTTTTTATTGGTAAAGTAAATGAAAGATGTTAATATTATCAATTTGCTTAACTCGTGGATATTATTTCACTCTCTATTATGGCACAAAGCATGCCGTTGGGATTGTCATTTTTGAACGTGCATTAATTCGTATGATTCATCAGTAACATTCAGATGTGTTGCCAAATTTTCCCATCTTAATAATCTTTTTAACAGATATGTATTTCCAATAATTTTAGGTTCACTATTATATTCAATCCCACATTCAGATGAATGAATACAGGGATCGTGTCATTTTGGTAAGCACTCTCAAACACTAAACTTCAATCCTACTTTTACTAGCACGGATCACTACTTATCATGGATTGTATTTCTTTTAGCCAGCTGCAACGAAAAAGTACGGCAGACATGTTAGCAAATGTATAAAGGTTCTCGATATGACTGGGCTGAAGCTCTCCTCATTAAACAAAATAAAGGTGTGTCAGTAGTAAGATATTCCTAGTTCGTTTGCTCACGATTCTCCTCTATGTGCTGGCTATATATTATAGTATCTCATTAATATAACGAAGAATTTTTCTCCATGTGCAGCTAATGACAACCATTTCTTCTATTGACGATCTCAATTATCCGGAGAAAACCTCGACCTATTACATTGTGAATGCTCCGTATGTCTTTTCCGCATGTTGGAAGGTACGTCTCAGTTATTCCACTGTCGAAAAATTGACAATTGCTTGTATTTCGGCATGTTTTGGGTACTCAGACTAGCTCTGTTTTCTGAAATTCTTCAAAGCCATATTAGTAACCTATGAGCTATTACTAGGCTGTGAAGCCACTTTTACAGGAGAGAACAAGAAAGAAAATCAACGTATTATCTGGTTGCGGACAAGATGATTTGTTGAAGGTAGTTTCTTTCTTTAATGCATCATCATCACAAATATATTTACACACTAAAAACCACATGTACAAGATGTTTTAGGAATTCTAACATTTGTAAGAATTCACACTGATATAGGAGTACTATTTAACACTATAAAATTGTAAAATTGCTATATTGACCTTAAAATAGATATATTAGAGGGATATACGAGGTGAAGCCATTTTTGTAAGAATCCGCACTTTGTGGTTATAGATTACAGATATAGATTGATCTTGCATCATCTGTTGACAATGTTGTGCCACAAAAGGTATTCAGTTTTCGCAGAAGTTAGGAACTATTGGAACTTATTCTTGATGGTATGGTGCAGATAATGGATTATTCCTCCCTTCCCCATTTCTGTCGTAAAAAAAGTTCTGGATCTTCGAAACATTTGGACAATAATGCAGACAGTTGTTTTTCCTTTGAGCATCCGTTCCACCAACAACTGTATGATCACATCAAGAAGCAATACATGGATCGTGCAACTGTTGAGCCCATGAGGCAGGGGTCCGTCCACGTTACTTTACCCCAAGATGCTACCGAGGGAGATATCGCCAAGATTTTGGAATCTGAGTTAGAGAATTTGAGGGTGTAGAGGATTTTCCAGAGTCTGGGAAGTGCTATATATATAAAGAGAGATATCTGCGACTCTTGAACTCTGGTTTCGAAGTGGTGAATGAAGTCCTTGCTCGTGTTCTTAGTGTTGTGACTATCAGTAGCTAATTAGTATTGTTGGCTATATATGTAGCATCTAAATATCTATACATGAAAACTAAGGCATGTATGTGATGTGAGGTGAGGCGTGATATGGTGTGGAGGCAATATGTAGAGTATGATTTCTGGAGTACTTAGCTAATACTTCTTCCAATATATTCTTTAACTTATTTTACTACCTCCGTCCCACCAATAACGACCCATTTGATTAAAATAATACACTCATCTACTTTACAAATGGATCGTTATTGGTGGGACGGAGGGAGTACTTTCCAATGCATCTAATCATATCTATCAATACTCTTGTCTGACCAACAAGTAGGGTACTGGATCAGTTAGTTAATTTAAGTTAATTAAGATTCGCATAATATTTTTTAGGTATTGGGTACTGGATCAGTTAGTTATATTGATTCAGTACCGATTCTTATTGAGAATTGGTAAAGGAATTGATTTTTTTATAAAAAATTATAATATTGTCTTTTTTTTATTTTTAAAATATTAATTTAAGTTAATTAAGATTCGCATAATATTTTTTAACAATAATATGATATAAATATATTTAAAATGAACTTAGTAAATGTTTATAAAATATAATTATTTTATAAAATAAAAATATTTTTAATAATTATAAAATAATTTATTTTTAATAATTAATGTTATAAATTAGTACTCGGTTTGATATTGATTATCTTGGATACTGTTAATTTTTAGAATGTTAGAATCGGTTACGAGCTTATTTATTTGAAAATCAATACTCGGTAACTGATTCTTAATTCGGTAGCAATTATTCTCGAAAACTGATTACCGATTGTGTACCTCTAACACCAAGATTCATATTATAAAGTTTATTAATTATGATATATTTGATATTAATAAAATAAAAGATAAAAATTGAAAATTTTGAAATAAGTCCAAACAAATGCTCATGCATGTTATGTGTTTTTCTTATTCTTGTGTCGTGTGGTCCCTTTTTTTGTTTTTCTTTTTTGTTTCGCGAAGTTCCTTTTCTTAAATATTTTATTTAGGGATAATGGCCTTAAAAATCATGACATTTTCATTTAGTCGTAAATATAACATGAATTATCAATTTAGCTTTAAAATACACCACCTTTTAATTATTGTAATTTTCCCCAAATTTTATGATGATCTTGATTTGGATGAGGTGGCTCATATGTGGCAATAATTTTTTTTGAAATACTTTAATACATCCTATGTGTCATTTCAATTATCATGTGTCATTTTAATTATATAATATAGCAATAAAATGTACTCATATTCATTTTATTCTACTATTAATTAATTTTATAAGTATGGTGTGTCATTTTATACATATCAATATAAATATTGCATTTTTTTTTTAAATATAGATCATTATATTATAAATATTAAACAGAACAATGTAAATGTTAAATTTTTATCTATTAAAATATAAATCATTAAATCGTAAATTTTAAGCATAAAATATTCACACAAATCTTATCATATTATATTTATATACATAACAACTTATTATTTTTATAATAGTTCACATGCATTCTCAATATTGTTAGGTATAAGGCTAAGAAAATAGTTTTGATCAATTATGAAAATAAAATAAATAATTAAGTAAAGCATCAGAAATTTTCTGTGTGCTAACAATATTAATTGATTTTAATGGAATAATTTGATGGATAGTGATAAAATTACATAATGTTTTGAGACATAAACTGTAAATTTAATAATTTAATCATTTTATTAATTCATGGTAAGAAATTATGATAATATTTTATACCAAAAATATGAATTACTAATTAAAATAAATCATCATTCTCAATCTCATTCACTAAATTACAAAATAATTAAGATACGAACTTCTTACAAACATGTAAGAGATTGACGATGGAAAAAAGCATCTTCTAAACACAATCTTCTTTTCACAGTATTTAAACAATTCTTAAAAATTGATAGTCACTTTAGAACTGAAAATCTTAAAGCATTAAAAAGAAATTATTTATTTTCAAAAAATATATTCACATTTGTTTTAAGAATATTTAATTTAATAAAATATATTTAATTTTTATAAATTATAATTGTCTTTGACAACTTATTACCTATTTATAAATTATGAATCGTAACCAAACCGTAATAAGTGGTTCCGAGAATTGTAATTGTGTTTGATTGTTTATCTTGTTTTTGGTGTGTTTTTAGTTATTGTGTCGTTATGTCTAGTCATTAGTTTATGTTGTTTTTGTATTTTTTCTGTTTTTCTTTGTTTTCATGTTTGGTGTAGGTTGATGAGATGAAGGATGAATTGTAGCGGCCGCTGGCCCTACAATTTTTGTGTGCCAGCGAGAGACAGCCAGCGGCGCTGGCACCTCAGAGTGGTCGGGCTAGCCTGCTTTGTCCTCACTGACAGGCTGACCTAGTACACTTCCCAGTAGGTCACCCATCATAGTATTGCTCCAAGCCAAACACGCTTAACCTTGGAGTTTCTACTAAGGGGTCATCTAAAAAGATGATGCACCATGTTGGTATGAGTAGTACTAATCAATTCATTTAACCTCTCGTCAACAATGGTAATGCAGACCCTTTTCGACTGAGGCAGACCACACTCCCATAAGCTCTTTTGGGTACGATACACGGAGGACCCACCCTCCGGGAGATGCTGGATTCCACTTCCCAACAATCCCCCCCTCAGCACCATCCCGGTACTCTGGAGGATGCATCGGACCTTGAGAGCATATGTTAGTGCTCCTTCGAACCCGGGCCACGGGGCTACGTATGACACCAAGAGGACCGTCAATCTCGCACCTCGGATTACGGCTGTGAATATTCATAACCCCTAGAGTTGTTGTGCCCAACAACCCCTCCTCTCAGGCACTCCGTGCTTAGGGATGGCTCCGCCGGATTCAATTCTTCACATCCGAAGCCCCGACTCTGATACCAATTGATGGATCGGGAGTGCCCATAAGAATTGATGTACTGACCCCACACACAAACACTTTCTTTCCCAGCCTGCTTTGTCCTCACTGACAGGCTGACCTAGGACACTTCCCAGTAGTTCACCCATCATAGTATTGCTCCAAGCCAAGCACGCTTAACCTTGGACGGGTCACCTGAAAAGATGATGCACCATGTTGGTATGAGTAGTACAAATCAATTCATTTAACCTCTCATCAATAATGGTAGTGCAGACTATTTTCGACTGAGGCAAGCCGCACTCTCACAAGCTCTCTCGGGTACGATACACGGAGGACCCACCCTCCAGGAGGTGCTGGATTCCACTTCCCAACAATTTTACAAGGAGAAGATGAAGTTCTTTGAATAGGTACCAGAATCTGATGATGAAGAGGAAGAAGCAAGAGAGGAGCAATCTATTCACCTAGAACAAGTTAATGAACCAATGGAAACTCATGAAGCAGCAGCAATAGCACAGCCTAACACACCAAAAACTTCGACACCATCAGTTCAACCAGATCAACAACCATCTACTTCACAATCAACACAACCTGACCAGTAATCCACATCTCATCCAAATCAAGAAACAGAGAAGGAGAAGGAGAAGGAGATGGAGAAGGGGAGGGAGAAAGAAAAGGAAAAGCGCAGCCTGTACAAGTAAATGATAATGAACCTAAAGCTGAGGAAGAAGAAGAAGAACCTGTTGGCCAGGTCATCAAAGGTGAACATACAAACGACATGTACACACCAGGCGCAGCTGCAAAGCTTAAGGTTCATGTCGGCTTTACTGACCTGGAGGACTTATTACAAAATGAAACCAGGCCGTAGACCAATGAGCAGGTCGATGGCCTAATCAATCTGAGGGTTCAGGACCATCTAATTGTCATGTGCAGTACTTCAAGAGAGGGCGACTAAGATACTTACCGACTTCAATAACCATCAGAAGGAGTATGTTGATGATATGGAGAGACTACTCAAGAAGAGAATCAAATATATAGTTGAAGGAGTAGAGAAGACATTGCAAGATGACAGAGATGCAACTGATCTTGCTACATAAAAGTTGAACTTGAGATTGGAGGGATACAAAAAGAAGTTTGAAGAGATCACTAAATCTCTTGCCAATATTGCAGATCAACAGAAGACAATAATTGAGGAAGTTGTCAAGCAGAGCACAGTTTCAATATCAGTTGAGATCACGGAAGCCATCTCTCGTGATATGCACAAGCAGCTGGATACTTTTGAGAAGGAAAGATGCACATAAATCATAAAGAAGAATCTACCTGATGCACTCACAAAAATCGACTATCCGACTACAGATGAGATTAGTCATCACTTCAAGAAGGTTGATGACCTGGAGCAGACCCAGACCAATTATGACAAGACGCTGACTACGGTTAACAGCAGACTCACCAACCAGATAAGCTAAGCCAATCAAAATATCACAATTTTACTCAACTTTAAGATGACTGCAGAGGAGAAGCAAGTTGCACTGGAGAGTGAGATCGACTCCCTTCGCACACTTATAAAGTCGGTTCTTGATGATGTCGAAAAGGGGGATGGTCGAGGAGGTAAGGGAGGCAAAGGAATGGAGAAAGCTAAGAGACAACCTGCCAAGAAGCATACCACTCCACCATCCAGGCACTCAACAACCAGACAAAGGGAAGAAACCAAAGGTCGAAGAGAAGGATGAAGGCGACCAGATCGCTAAGTTGCTGATGCTTGGAGTGAGTCAAGAGGAAACTTGTGATCCATTGTTTTGTGCTCAGTTCTACAAAGACAGAGCAAGACAGCTTCAGAAGGAAGCAGAGCGAGCAAAATGAGAGAAAGTCTTTGATCCACCACCGTCACCACCCAGAGCACCTCAACAAGCAACACCCAGACCAACACAAGCACAACCAACAAAGAACAAAAGAACATTCAAAACGCTTGCCAGCGTATTATTCTTTCATAAGAAAACTCCACGAGATATCTGGGTAGCAGATGGAGACCAGGACGAATATGAGCTCATTAAAACTGGATTCATTTTGAATCGATATTTTTTGAGAGAACCTGGCTATTCTCACCAGCCAGCTGATGAAGGCTTCAAGAAGTATGTTGACGATTACAAGGACAGAGAGCTAGTCCATAGAGTGAAATCAGCAGCACAAGCAGCTCGAGTGGAGCTTAAGGCACCAGAAAGAGAGTATATGCAATGTCCACAAATTCCAGGGAGCACGACCCTGATAAGACTGAGCTACTTAAATGCATCAATCTGATTGCTCAAGCCAGAGGATATAAGATCGACAATCATGATCTAGACAATTCAAGAGTAAGAGATGGAATCTATGAAAGTGTTCAGCTGATCTCATATGTGAGAAAGAAGAAGATGAAGGAGGATGCAAAACAACAAAAGAGACCAGGGGGTAAATGGTTTTAATTGTATATCATATAAACCTGCATTTATTTTGTGACTCTTGTTATTTATTCTCTCGACTAACCATCATGTAACCTGTATGAACTAATCTGATATATATATTTTGGACGGGCTATCTGATGACAATATCTCTTTGTCTAAAACTCAATTTAATGCCTTTTATTCGTTATAAATTATAACGAGATTAACCCTTCTGGTATTTAAACCATAGTTCTTTTAATGCTTTATTTAGGGTTATATTGTAAAGTGTGGTTTCGACATCATCAAAAAGGGGAAAATTTTTGGAAACCCTCACAATATTTTGTTTTGATGATGGTCTTTTGAAACAACACTTAAATTTATTTTAAGTCTTGCTTGTTAGTCTTAGCCTTCTCAATTTGTAACAAGGAGATCACTCAATTCATAAGTGAACCTGATAGGGAGCAAGCCTAATTATGTTTTAGCGTTGGTATGTTCTAAAGAAAAGACTAAGTTATAAAGTCTTATTCGTAGAAAACCAACCTCTTAGACCAGGTTAGTTGATGATTTAAATTGTAAAGGACTCAAATACGTTTAGTATTTTGTCCTTTAAGAAGTCATCTGATTATATAGTCTTCTGATACTTGGAAGTAGACCAGCGAACCTGATGCAAGCAAACAACCTGATAAAGTTACTCAACCTGGACCAAACTTGTTCTACACACAACTGTTCTTATCAACTTAAGGAGCAAACCTGGACCAGACTACCTCGCTGGTAGTGAACCTGACCTGACCAGCTCAATGAGTGAACTTGTCCCTTATGGATCACTTAATTAGAGATTATGTAAATCTTCAGATATACAATGAGTCATCTGAAGTTTTGCATAGTCATCTGATATTCTCTAAAGTCATCTGGGTATACAATGCATCACCCAATGGACTTAGAGAGAATCTCATTCCTATGCCACGTCACCAGGATTTTCAAAGAAGGAAGGAGAATCCATCAAAGTTCAAAGATGGAAAGAGATCAATCGGCTATCTGTTACCATAATCAAGGAGATCTCGTCAATCTTTCTCTACATGGAAAGAGGATCAATTAGGGATTCAAATCCATGATTGACAATCAACATTTAATTCACGCCAATCAACCCAACTGTCAGAATTCAAATTCTGAGCCTATAAAAGCTGCGAACAACATCTGGAAAAATAACACACTTCATACGCGCGATCATCAAATTTCTAAAAGTGCATAAACGCTATCAAGAAGTCTACTCAACATCAAAGGATCCAACGACGAAGATTTTTCGTTCCAGAAGTGTTCAAAGCCGTTCGTGATTGTAATCACACCAACTTCGATACAAGTCTATCTTATCGAGAAAGAGAGTTGATATCTTCGCTAGCTTAATAGTTTTCTAAGTGGATTAATGTGAATGTATTGTAGCAGATTTATCTGCAAGTTGTAAGGGACACGACCCTATTCGTGCACAAGTTTCTATTTAGTTTTGGTTGGAACTTGTGGCTCGTTCTCAGCGAGTTTAAAGAAGAGAGTTATCCTAGTAGTGGATATCCAATCTAGTTTGATTGGACCGTGGACGTAGGGGGTTTTCCGAACCACGTAAAAATAATTGTGTTCTTTACTTTACGCATTTTATCTTTCAGTTGTTTTATTCACTAACCATTCACTTGCATTCAAACTTGCATTGCTTTAATCAACTCTTAATATATTCAGCTAAGTGTTTACAAATGTTTTCATATAAGATCAACAGACTAAAACCATATTCCGCACACTACACAACTTAAGACACAAGATCACTCTTGTTCTCTTACCTGCGTAACTCACAAGAGAGAACCTGTCTGGACAGATTGAGAGTGAACCTGGTGAGTAAACCTGGTCTGTCAACTCAAGCAATCTCCTTTCGAGAAAGCTTAATCTCTCTAGTCAATTTACCAAGTAAACTGAAAAGTTTGTATTTGGTGTATCCCCCCCCCCCTCCCATACACCAAACCTTGCTCTTTCGGGACCAACAGAGAAGATGTTGATCCCATCAAAATTCTTCAAGTTGTAAGCTTTGAGAATCATGTCATACACATATCGAATTTCGTCTTGGGTGCTATTAGGTTCCGTGCGAAGGCACACAGAAGGTACTTCATCAATCACTTCCTAGTTGAGATATGCAGAGGCAACCTGCCTTGGGAGCTGCTGTGTGGGGGTGCAAGTAAGCATTCTGTGGAAACCTAATCATAAATCAAAATATGAGTTTTGGGTTTCTTCAGCAGAAATACACAGCATGACAAGTAATAAACATTTACTACAGATAAGATACATAGGAGTAATGTTGGACACAAACATATTGTTCCAACATTTTTACCCTAAGCATGAACCTTAAATGGCAAAAATGCACAATTTTTGTAAACATTTTCATTTGGTACCCAGAAACATTTCAAAGACAAAAATATGAAATAAAACACCTTTGTTTTTCTGAATGATTTCAAACATCGGTTCCACTGCTTCAAATCCGTAGGATTCTAACACGGCAAAGTTCTCAAATTGCAGCATCTCCTTGAATAATCTAATTATTTGAATACTAGTAAGATGAGTGGCTTGAGGAGTGGCTTGAGGAGTCGTTTCGGAGGACGATTGTTGTCCTAAAGCTGAAGCCATAGTGTGAAATCGAGTTTGAAAGGAGAAACTATTTGAGAGTTTGGTTTGGAGAAATATTTCTGGAGCAAAATTATGAGTAGTGAACGAAGGTATGAAAGACGAAAGGTTTTTGAACGTGTAAAGGTTGAATAGTATGCAGTTATGTCATATATAGCAATTAAATGGACGGATGAGATCACAGTAGTTAAGATGTAAAAATTGAACGGTCTGGATCACTCCCTGTTTTGCATTTTCCCGCATAATACAACTGTCTTCCATTATCCTTCCTGACGTGGCAACGCGTTTGATACACGTTCCGTTAATGAGATCAGGAGGCGAGAGACACTTGATTGTTTCCCTTGAATTTCTCTTAAGCTCGAAAAGGCATGGTTTGCATTCAATGCACGTTGTATCACCCTTTTATCTACATGTCTTGGGGAATAAGATTTATTAACATATAGCATTGACCAATAAATGAAAAATAAATACAAAGCAAATGATTAAGCCCAGAGAATGATACAAATTCTCTGGTTCCTCCTTAATAAATGCAAAGTGTAATAAATACACTGATCAATGGCTAGATACAGAAGATAAGACATGCTGTTAAAAAAAATGTCTTCTGTGAGCTAGTCTTCATCTTCTGTTATGTGTCTCTTAAGTGCCTTAAGCTTCTGTTGCTTCATTTCTAGGTGACTGGTTAAAGAGAGACTTGTGAGGCATGGAGATTGAAGTTCGTGTTTCTATAGTCTGTATTCTGCGATCAAGTGTATACACTGGTGCTGTTACATACTCCTCTGAACATAAGTTGTGTTCCACGATTTTCTTATCACGTGTTAAACCTATAATGTGTACTCTAGGTTCTCTTAAATATACGAGGTCAATTGCACGTGGCAAGTTAACCCCAGTCGAATCTCAACGGAAAGCTTTGCAGGGCGATTCTAATCCTAAGTGTTATCAAGAACAAATAAATAGAAATCCTAAACAATCTAATCGATGATAAGCATGAGAAAATAAGAAATAAATAAATAAAATAATAAAAAGGTGGGATTTCGGATTCAGGGTCCTAGAATTAAGAAAATGCAAAATCAATTAAATCATGCTTCTAAATTCATGTTATTGTTCGTTCATTAAGGGCTTCTTAGTAGTTAGTCTAATTTATTACTTACGTATTCTTAATTAGAAAGTAATCACGACTCACGTATTAGCTTACCCTAAGAGAAATTCCTCAATTAAGAACAATGATTCATAATTAATAAACGATTTCCTAGAGTTGCTTAATCACTAACTTTCGTGTTCGATAATTAAGTCGCAATTCTAACTTACGTATTCGAATCACATAATAGGAAAATCATAAATCAATAAGGAATATAATTCCTACGTCTCCAATTTGGAATTATTAATGATTTAACCCCAGTTCTCTATTGGAATTATCTCTCGATCTCAACCAATAAACAAATAATAAAAAACAGTGGCCAATCATCTTAATTAATACGCACATGTCAAATCACGAAGCATGAATCAAGAACAATCAATAAATAATTAAAGAATTCAAAACTCTAGGTAGAGAATGACAATTCAATCCATAAAAACCATCAAAGATAAGAATTAAATAAAACTTACTAAGATAGAATCTTGGATTGAGCGTCAAACTCGCCCTCAATCCGTCGTCCCGAGGTAAAATTACAATAGAATAAACTCAAAAACGTGTTCTAGGGTTTTTTTAGAAGAGAAAATATGAAAAAGGGATGCAAGAGTATGTCTAAAAATGAGTTTAAATTGCAAAATCACGTCTAAAAATCGCGCCCAGGGCCCGCGAGGGTCCAGCGGGCGCTGGGGTCCAGCCGGTGCTGGACCTTGGGTTCTGCCCTGACCGCACCTCCTACCCAGCGGGCACTGGGGGCCCAGCCGGCGCTGGCCCCTGGTCCTCTTGCGTGCAACGATTTTATTTCGGCCTGTTCTCCCTCGTTTGAACTCTGATTTTGGATCCGCTTGCTGCTACGAACTCCTATCGAGATGATCTTTAATAATATATTATCCAAGATTCGTCGTTACAATTCTATTTCACACTAATTTATATACCAAACAACCTACATGCAATTATGAAATCGAGCGTAAATACGAACAAAAATATATATAAAATGAACCTAAAGCTGTGAAACGAGAATCAAAAAGTCGTGTAAAAATACAACAAAAACACACCAAACATCGCATTATGTGTATACACGCCTTGTGTCTAGTCTGGACTTAGGAGTCCTAACTTGCCACTTAGCATCTTGAATCTGTCTTCTGTCAGTACTTTTGTGAACAGGTCCGCTCTTTGCACATCCATGTGGATCTTGATGATCTATGTTGGTCCCGAAAGAGCAAGGTTTGGTGTATGGGGGGGGGGGGGAATACACCAAACGCAAACTTTTTCAGTTTACTTGACTATTTCAATCAGAGAGATGTGAGCTTTCTGAAATACAGATTGCTCAAGTTGATAGAACAAAGTGATTATCTAATCGATTAGATTCTATCCAGATAAGATCCCTCAAGTGAGATATACAAAGCTGAAAGTAAGCGTGAACTTAATTTCCAACAATGTACTGTGTGCGGAATAATGGTGGACTTAGTCGGTGCTCTTGTAAAGAAAATCTTTTGAAAACTTAATCGAGTATTTAGAAGATAGATTAAGAATGCAGATCTGAATGAGTATGATAGATGCAGAATAAAAACAACTGAACATAAAATGCAGAATTTAAATGGCACAGTTATTTTTACGTGGTTCGGGAAACCCCCTACGTCCACGGTCTAATCCAAACTGGATTAGATATCCACTACTAGGATACTCTTCTTATTTAACCTCGCTGAGAACGAGCCACAAGTTCCAAGTACAAACTAACTGAAACTTATGCACGAATAAGGGTCGTGTCCCTTTACAACTTACAGAAAACTACTGTAAACAGGTTATCTTCACGTTAATCCACTAGAAAACTACTAGCTAGTAAAGATCTCCTTCTTCTCTCGATAAGACAGACTTGAATCGAGGTGTGATTGCGATCACGAACGGTTTGAAGCTTTTGTCTGATTTGGAGATAGAATGCTTGAGAATATTTCAGCAGTATAGCGCTTGCGTATCTTTTCAGACTTTGAAACTTCAAACATATATAGGCTCTGAATTTGAAATTCTAGCCGTTTGTTGATTGACGTGATTTGATTTGTGGATTGTCAATCAATTATATCTCTTCTTTCCTTGTAGAGTTGTTGATTGAATCTTCTATGATTGGTAAGCAGATCATCTGTGATTGCTTTCCTTCTCCATGTCAATCAGTGATTCAACTTCCAAATCTTCAATGGAAAGTCTTTAATGCTTCATCGACAGGTTTGGTTCTGCTCTTTCTGGTTTGCTTCTAACCTTCTGGTTGTGTCCTCTCTGGTCTAGTGTCTTTCTGGTTGAATATTGACTTAGACACTTTCTGGTTGAGGTACTTTCTGGTAGAGCATTTGTTAGCCACTTTCTGTTCGAGGCATCTTCCATCTTTCTGGCTGAAGCTTTTCTGGTTCAGCTTTCTGTTAAAGTTAACTTGCTGGTTGAGACTTTCTGCTTCAACTCTCTGTCAAAGTTAACTT
>JAPKLX010000003.1:7336164-7346708 GCA_026898415.1 Leonotis leonurus | reverse complement strand
ATACACCAAACCTTGCTCTTTCGGGACCAACATGAACTTCTCGGGGGTCACCTGGTCATAGGATCCATTGTGATTTAAGAAAATCCTCTGTACGAATTCAAAGATGATTCTGAACTCTGGCGCGAGAAGTGCACGGACAAACATCCTGTTGGTGTAATGGATAGGGACTGTCATGACCATTTCCATAGCTTCTTGCAGCTGTTCTGCAGTAATCTCTCCAAGGTCAAATCCCTCATCCTTCACCTTGTAAGCAGTGTTGATGATGTTGATGACATTGTAAGGTGTGTTGCTTACTGTATTTCCTTTGCTCACCCTGATGGTGGCCTCATCTCCACCTCTCTCTCCCTGCCACGAGAGGTAGAAGGCAGCAACTTCCTTGGGTAGAAAGTGCACAGGGTGTGAGGATATAATCTTGTGGAAACCTACAATGAACATAGCAGTGTAGATGTGAGCACTATCCTTCCATCAGTGAAGTATAAGTGCCACAAGAACAGTTTATGCAGTTCTACGTAATTTACAGATATCACATACAAGAGAAAAGATACAGAGTAAAAACATTTAGACATTTGAATACGAATTAAAAGCGAAACATGAAACCTTTGCACTGACGAACGAGATCAAATGCCTTCTCCAGTTTATGAAACCCGAAGGTATCAAGAACCGCAAAAAGGTCTTGGTGAATATAAGGTTTCAGATAGGTTGCTTGTTCCAGAAAAGCAGACGATTTGGGAGCCATTTTTGTTAAAAAAAAGAATTTTGCAAGAGAGAATTTTGGGAGGCAGAAAATTTGCTAAGTGTTTGAAAAAAAAAGGTTTGTAAGCGTAAGTGATACACGAACCGCCTTATCAATCTATATACGCAAAAGAGAAGATAAACAAGGTAATAAATTATTGAGAAATCCTTCCCTTTTTCAGCTTTCCCGCCTTTCCATGTACTAGGTTTTCTACCCATAGTCGCCTCTCCTTTTCGTATGATGCACGCGCTATGATCGAACGGTTATGAGATGGCGCGTTATTTTTGATGCAATCTTTTATCTCCCTTTTTCTAGATTTGGTAGATATTTTTCTCGATCACGTCTCCCAATTACTGCATGCAATCATCAAAAATAGATGATTTTGAAATCTAATGTCAGAATAGAGATAATTAGTCGCCGTATATAGTTGACCTTTCCCCCTTAACCAAGTAATGGAATAATAATTAATAATAAATATTAATCCACGTGTCATTGGGTAATCTGGTTGAGGTCAATCTGGTTGAGCGTCTGTTAATCACTTTCTGTTCAAGATATCTCTTATCTTTCTGGTTGAAGCTTTTCTGGTTCAGCTTTCTGTTAAAGTTTAACTAACTTCACTTTGAGACTTGCTGGTTTGAGACTCTCTGGTTTAGCTTTCTGTCTTTGAGACTTGCTGGTTTTGAGATTCTCTGGTTTAGCTTTCTGTCTTTGAGACTTGCTGGTTTTGAGACTCTCTGGTTTAGCTTTCTGTCTTTGTTCAATCTGGTTGCTTTTTAGTAATTCCTGGTTGGAATTTTATTGATATGTGTGTTAGTGATCTGGTGTTAGTTCCCTGTTGGAATTTCTGGTGATCTGGATCTTATCACTCTGGACCATGATGATCTGGTTTTGATTCCCTGTAGGATTTTATCAATCTGGATCATGATGATCTGGTGTAGATCAATCTAGTTTAGATCAATCTGGTTTAGATCAATCTGATTTAGATCAATCTGGTTTAGATCAATCTGGTTAGATCAATCTGGTTTAGATCAATCTGGTTTTATCCTCAAGATTTAAGAGTCCTAGCTTTCCACAAAGCATCTTAAACCTTTCTTCTGGTAATGCCTTAGTGAGGATATCTGCTCTCTGAACTTCAGTGTGTATCTTCTCAATCTGTACATGTTTTCTTTCAACATGATCTCTTATGAAGTGATGCCTTACGTCAACATGTTTGCATCTGGTGTGCAGCACTGGGTTCTGTGTAATTGCTATAGCACTTGAGCTGTCACAGAAAATTGGTATTTCCTTGACATCAATCTCATAGTCTTTAAGCTGTTGTCTTAACCACAGTATTTGTGCACAACAACTTCCAGCTGCCATATATTCTGCCTCTGTAGTTGAAGTGGCAACTGATGTCTGTTTCTTTGAGAACCAAGAAATCAGTTTATTCCCTAAAAACTGACATGTACCAGATGTTGACTTTCTGTCCAGTTTACATCCAGCATAGTCTGAATCAGTATATCCAGATAGCTCAAAATTGTCTTCACATGGATACCATAATCCTATATGGGCTGTTCCCTTTAGATATCTTAGTATCTTCTTAGCTGCTTCCATGTGAGACTCTTTGGGATTTGCTTGATATCTAGCACATACTCCTACTGCAAAGGTGATGTCTGGTCGACTGGCAGTAAGATAGAGTAACGATCCTATGATTCCTCTGTATTGTGTTATATTAGCTGGTTTTCCTTCAGGATCTGGACCGATTTTCCCATTGGTCTGCATTGGGATTTTCACTGGATTACTGTCTTTTAATCCAAACTTGGCTAGCAGATCGTTGATATATTTTGTCTGATTGATAAAGATACCATCTGGTAGCTGCTTGACCTGCAAACCTAAAAAGAAACTCATTTCTCCCATCATGGACATTTGATACTTATTTTTCATAAGTTCAGCAAATTTGTCACACAGATAGGTAGATTGAGATCCAAAAATGATATCATCTACATAGATTTGGACTAAGAGAATGTTTTCTTTGACTTTGATGATGAACAAAGTCTTGTCAACAGATCCTCTTCTAAATCCAGATTCCAGTAAGAAGGTTGATAAGGTCTCATACCAAGCTCTGGGGGCTTGTTTCAGACCATAGACTGCCTTAGCCAGTCTGTATACTTTCTGATCTGGATCTGCTTCTTCAAATCCAGGTGGCTGTTCCACATATACTTCTTCTTCAAGAATACCATTGAGGAAGGCACTTTTGACATCCATCTGGTATACCTTGAACCGTTTGTGAGCAGCATATGCTAGAAATAGCCTTATGGCTTCTAATCTGGCTACTGGAGCGAATGTTTCATCAAAATCAATGCCTTCTTGTTGATTATAGCCTTTAGCTACTAATCTGGCTTTATTTCTGACTACTTCACCATTCTCATCTCGTTTGTTTTTGAACACCCACTTTACTCCTATTACTCCTTGGTGTTTGGGTCTGTCCACGAGATACCAGACTTCATTTCTTTTGAACTCATTGAGTTCTTCTTGCATTGCTGTTATCCAATCTGCATCTTGAAGTGCTTCATAAGCATCGGATGGCTCCATGCGAGAGAGGTAACAGCTCAACAATGCACTTTCTCCATGCATTCTTCTGGTCTTCACACGATCTGATGGGTTCCCAACGATCTGTTCTGGTGGATGATCTTGTATCCATCTTCTTCTCCTGGTCATTTCTTCATCAGATAACTCAGGATCAGGTTGATCTGTTGGTTCCTCAAATTCAGGGTGTGCTGTTGACGTAGCATGAAATGGATTCTCATCTGGGCTTTCTTCTGGATGTTGATCATCATTTGTGGTAATTGTATCATTGACTTCTGTTGATGATCTGTTCTCATCCAGGTTAGGTAGTAATATTCCCCCTTGCTGTATGATCTCCTCAGCAACAGGTTGAGTGGTGCCTTCTTCATCCTCACTCCTAGAATTCCAGATAAGAACATCTTCTAGTAATAGATCACTCATCCTTCTGGTTGTCACCAGATTGTCCGTCTGCTTTTCATCTGGTGATCTGTACTCAACAATAGACTCATCAAATACAACATGGGGTGTTACTTCCACAATATGAGAATTCTTATTGTAAACTCGATAGGCTTTACTGACATTAGAATATCCTAAGAAGATTCCAGGGTCTGTTTTGCTATCAAAAGTTTTCAACTGTGATTTCCCATTATTGTGTATGTAGACTAAACAGCCAAAAGTTCTAAAATAGGAAATCTTAGGCTTTCTGTTGTTCCATATTTCATATGGAGTCTTTCCATGTCTGAGTGTGATGGATGATCTGTTTTGAGTATAACAGGCAGTGTAAATGGCTTCTGCCCAGAATTTCTTTGGTAGATTGGTAGAGTTAAGCATTGTGCGTGCTGCTTCTTTGAGTGATCTGTTTCTCCTTTCAACAACTCCATTCTGTTGAGGAGTTCGAGCAGCAGATGTTTGATGAGTGATTCCCATCTTGTTGCAATATGCTTCAATCTTCTGGTTGAGAAATTCTGTTCCTCGATCTGTTCTAATAGAGGTTATACTCATCTCTTTCTGTTTAGTGATCTTGTGTAAAAAATCAGGGAGCTTGTCTAGAGTCTCTTTCTTTTTCAGCAGAAAGATAACCCAAGTGAATCTTGAGTAGTCATCTATGATTACCAATGTGTACTTTCTCCCATTGATGCTTAGTGGTTTGACTGGTCCAAACAGATCAAGGTGTAACAGCTCTAGTATCCTTGAAGTTGAGTGAGCTGCTTTGCTTGTAAAGGATGATCTGGTCTGTTTTCCAGCTTGACAAGCATCACATATGTGATCTTTATTATACACCTGATCTGGTAGTCCTTCTACTAATCTTTCCTTGGCAATCCTGTTGATTGATTTGAAATTAAGATGACTTAATCTCTTATGCCATAACCAGCTTGTTTCTGATACAGTCTTAGTGACTAAGCAGGTCTCGATCTGGTTTGTCCACTGGACAATATATAACCTATCCTGCTGTTTACCAGTAAGGAGTATTTCATCTCCTTCCTTGTTCTTCACCAGACAGTTGTTAGTATCAAAAACAATCTGATTACCATTAGCACAAAACTGACTTACAGAAAACAGATTGTGACTAAGACCCTCTACGTATGACACATTTGTGATAGTAGTCTTGCCTACTCTGATGTTTCCATACCCTCTGGTATACCCTTTTGAATTACATCCAAAAGTGACCTGTGGGCCTGGTTTCTCTATGTAATCTGTCAGTAGATTCTTGTCACAAGTCATGTGTTTTGAGCAACCGCTATCTATAATCCAGATAGTTCCTCTAGCTATCTTGCTTCTTCTTGCAGTTCTTTGATCCTGCATTTAATCAAACTTAGCTACCCTTTCAACGCTTGGGTGCTTGATTATTAGTAAACAATCCTTTTCGAATCCAGAACATTCTAGGGTTAGGAACAGCAATATAGCAGGTAATGATATTTCCCTCATTATCTACTTTAGATACAGAGTGTATTTCAGATGGATGAAATCTCTCTATCTTATCCTTCTGTAATCCTTTCTTAGTATGTTCTGTTCTGTTGACAATTTTTGTCCTGTTGACAGTTTTTGTCCTGTTGACATTAGCTCTTTGAAGGTGTTCTGTTTCTGTGTAGTGAGCTGGTTGTCCCCTGGTTTGATGATACTGTCTGTTCTTTGCATCTTTCATTATCATCTTTTGAGGATAACCTTTCTTGTTTTTCAAGTCTTTCACTTGATCTGGTATTTTCTTCCTTTCTGGTACGAAGCTTATAGTTCCTGAAGATTTTTCTGAGTGACCTGGATATCCCAATCCAGATGTTCCCTTTTGTTGCATATTGATTAGCAGTTTGGCACGCTCATCACTCTTGTATATCATTTCCTTTCCTTTCTTGATCTTTTCTTCAGCAACATTGTTTCTGGTAACCAGATCCTTGATTTTTGAATTAAGTGAGTGGATCTCACTGTCTTTGCTCTTAATTTGCTCTTCCAGATCAGTAATCTTGACAACAAATCTAGTGTTTGCTGAGCTTAGAGTCTGCTCAATCTTCTTTAATCTGTCATTCTCTTCAACTACTTCTTTGAATAGTCTTTTGATGCTCGAGTAGCTTTGGAACATCTCGTCGATTTCTTTCCATGAGTATTCTGCTTGATCTTCACTTTCCTGTTTAAGATCACTATTATTTGAGGAATTTGAATAGCATGAATTTACCTCAACTTCATCTAGTCCGTTGTCCAAGCCTACATAGCATTCATTCCAGCTTTCTTCGTCGTCAGCAATGAAAGCCTCATCATTTTCTGATGAACTGTCTGAGAAATGACTTGAGCTGCTTGAGTTCTGTTCAGCTATCATGGCTTTGCACTCATTTTTAAGCTTTCGATCTCTTTTAGCTCTCAGTTCCTCTCTTTGGCTTCTGGACAGATTGGGACAATCTGTTTTGAAGTGACCTGTTCTGCCACATTCAAAGCATGTGTAATCTGTAGAGTTAGAGGTCTTTGTTGTTTTAGTAGTCTGCTGTTTAGATTCATTCTTGTCATCTGATCGATCATTGTTATACTTCCTGTTGAAGTTCCTCTTGTTATCCTTGTAGAAGCGTCTGTATTTCTTTGATCTGGTTTCCATTTTATCCATTCGTTTAGCTATCATTGCAAACTCTTTTAAGAGTTTGTCATAGCCTTTCTCTTCGTCTGGAGTAGCAGACTCAAAAGGATCATCTGGTTTGCTCTTCGCTTTGAAGGCTACTTCTTTGTCCTTCTTTGAACTGCTTTCTGCCTTTTTGGACAGATGATCTGGTCCTCGAATTCTTTGAATGTCACATTCATGACCTTCGAGATGATCAAATAAGGCTTCAGTAGACAGATCATTGAAGTCTGCTCTTAGGGGTTGCATTGCAGCGTAGATCTCCCAGCTTGGTGGAAGTGCTCTAAGAACTTTCATGTTCTTCTCCCTTTGAGTATACTTATTCTTTTTGAACGCAGATATCTCTAAGAGAATTCCAGTGAATCTCATCTTCATCTGTTCTATTGTCTCGCCTGGTTTCATTTTGAATTCATCATATTTGTTGCAGGCTAGAGACAGTTTGTTCTCGATCATCACTTCAGATCCAAGCGCCAGGTCTCTCAAGGCATCCCACATCTCTTTGGCTGTATCAAGATCTTGGATCTTGGCCAGATGTACGCCTTTGACCGTGCTGGAAATGATCCCTTTGGCAAAATCATCGAGATTTGCCTCTCTTCTTTCTTCGGAGGTATATTTTCTGGGATCTTTTAGGACAGTTTCTTTGACTGCTCCTGTATCTATGATACGAGTGGTCTCTTCTGTGATTGCCAATGGCCCTTCTTCGATTACTTTCCACATCAGGCAGTGATGGGCTTTGAGACACATTTTGATTCTGAAACTCCATTCTCTATATCCTTGGATAGAGAATTCTTCGCAAGCCCTGATTACAGATGATTCCATAACAGATAGTATGCACGAAAAAAAGGTTTTCCTAGATCTATTCAAGTAGACCACGCAGGTTTTAACCTTGTGAAACAAAACAATGGTCAGTTTGAACCACGGCTCTGATACCACTTGTTGGTCCCGAAAGAGCAAGGTTTGGTGTATGGGGGGGGAATACACCAAATACTAACTTTTCAGTTTACTTGACAATTTATATGAGAGCTCAAGCTATTCTGTATAAGAAATTGCTTGGAATGACTGACCAGATCGATAGACAGATCAGTATCTGGTTTAGTCCAAACAGATTACTCTCAAGGTGAAAACACTTAACAGATAATAAGAGTGATCTTATTACCTTTTGAGTGTAGAGTGAGTGCGGAATAATGGTGGATTAATGATTGCTCTTGTTTTGAAAACCTTAAGGAATTAACCGGATCGTTTAAACAGATTGATTGAGAATGCAGCTAATATGATAGTGCAGAAGGTTAGGATAATAAACAACAGATAATAAGAATGCAGAAAAGTAAAGCACACGATGTTTAACGTGGTTCGGGAAATCCCTACGTCCACGATCTGGTCAAACCTAGACCAGATTACCCACAACTAGGATACTCTGCTTCTTTATACTCGTGGAGAACGAGTCACAAGTACCAATCACAACTAGACTGATACTTATGCACGAATGAAGGGTCGTGTCCCTTTACAACAGATTACCTCTACGTTACCACTAGAAAACTACTAGCTAGCAGGGTGATCTCCTTTCTCTCGACAAGACAGACTTGAATCGAGGTGGTTGGTGTGATGTAGAATCACTGAGTGTTGAAGCTCTAAGTCTGGAATGCAGAAGACTTGAAGGTTAATTACAGTATAGCTCGCGTGTGTTCTCTTCTTATATTTTCCAGATTATTGTCTTCAACTATATAGGCTTTGAGTTTATTAAATTCTAGCCGTTGTTGATTGGTGTGAGATAGATGGTATATTGCCAATCAATGGTTTCCATCATATCTGTTCTTGCCATATAGGAAAGGTTGACTCAATCTTTGATTTATGGAAATCAGATTGTTAACGGTCTCTTTCCTTATATGTTTTAATCGTAGATCAACTTTCCAAACCCTATTGGATGGACCCTGATCTTGACGTGGCAAGTGTATATGATGTGTAGGATGATGTCAGCTAAAGGCTTGATGACTCAATCGCTCTGGTTTATTGCTGTAATCATCGATCTGGTCATCGATCTGGTCATCGATCTGATCGCTGTCTGTTACAGCAGATCGATTCCTTTGAGTGTGAAATCTTGACCTTCATCCTATTCTAAGTTGAGAATGACTTCTATAGGAACATATCCTTTACATTTTAAGTCATCTCCTAATCTGTTCCAAAACAGAAATCACTTAAACTATAGTGATCTGGTTTTTACACGAGGAACAGGTTAACATACAGACCAACTAAGTGTGTTTCGAAAGACCATCATCAACACTAATCTTTAGGGTTCCCAACAACTCTGTCAATCATGAACAGCAGGCTCGAGCAGAAACTCCATGCCACTGACCAGACAGTCACCTTTTTGCTCGGGTTCAAAACTGATGCTGAGGAGAAGATGGCAAAGATGTCTGAGGAAATTACCTCCCTGCGTACACTCATCAATACCCTCTTTGATGATGTCAAAAAGGGGGAAATCTCAGCAGGCAGCAAAGGCAGCAAGGGTGCGAGGGAAGAGATTGACTTGGGAACAGAAGGGGTGGAAACAGAAACTGTTACACCAACACAACCCAGACCAACCACACCTCCAAGACCCGACCCCACACTTCTTGGAACTGAAACAGCAGAACCAGCTCAACCAGCATCTCAACCTCAGATCCCCAGCGACAAAGGAAAGAAACCAATCGACGAAGGTGATCAGATAGCTGAACTATTGCTGTTTGGTGTGAGCATGGATCAAGCTTGGATCCAGTGTTCAGAACGCAATTTTATAAAGAACAGGCGGAGAGAGAGAGAAAGCTGGCTGCCCAGGAAGCCAAAGAAAAATCTTTTCAAACTCCTTTCTCCTCGCCTTCATCTATTGAACGCTCACAGCAACAGTCTTCCCAGTCAACCACTCAATCGAAGAAGAAAAAGAAGAAACCCTTCTCCTGGAACCTATCTTTCAAGACACAGACACCCAGAGATACATGGGTTCCAGAGGAAGATCAGAGTGATTGGGAGAAAGTAAAGCAATGCTTTATTTTAAACAGATATTTTTTGAAGGAGCCTACATACTCAGAGTCTACACCGGATGAAGATTTCATTCGCTATCTGGAGAATTTTAGTGATCAAGGACTTATACAGAGGATCAGAACAGCTGCTTCTGATGCCAAAATCCAACTAAAGGCACCAGAAAAGGAATACATGGTCTGCCCAACTATACCAGGCAGCAATCTTCCAGATAAGACATATATTTTGAACTACATCAACCAGCTGGCCAAGATTAAAGGTTACAAAATCGACAATCATGACCCAAACTATGCCAGAGTAAGGGATGGGATCTATGAGAGCATCCAGCTGGTATCCGATGCACAGAGAGAAAAGATGAAGAAGGGCGGAGCAGCTAGATGGTTCTCTTAGATAGATAATTATTATCTTTCGCATTTTTGCTCTATCATTTATGCTGTCTTTTGTACTCTGAAATTCATATATCTATGAATATAGAGTTTTCTTATCTTTTTGTTGCTTACTGTTATTTAACTTAAATAACAAACAGCTAATCTCTCCAGAACATGATACATGCTAATTTGATTACACTGTCTAAGTATGGTTTTGACATCATCAAAAAGGGGGAAATTGTTGGGAACCCCACTAATATTTTAAGTTTTGATGATATTCTCTCAAAAACACACTTGGCATCATTCATGTTCTGTATCATTTCTTCTGGTTTCAATAAACCAGATAGTCGAAACCAGTCCAACCAGAAAGATGAAAAAAGTCTCAGATAGAAAGCTGAAGCAAGACAACTTTAACAGAAAGTTAAACCAGCAAGTCTCAGACAGAAAGCTGAAGCAAGACAACTTTAACAGAAAGTTAAACCAGCAAGTCTCAGACAGAAAGCTGAAGCAAGACAACTTTAACAGAAAGTTAAACCAGCAAGTCTCAGACAGAAATCTGTAGTAAGTTAACTTTAACAGAAAGTTGAACCAGAAAGCAACAGACAGAAAGTCACTTGAAACCAGAGAATGTCTAACCAATGTGCAACCAGAAAGGCACTAGGGCCAGAAAGACACTAAACCAGAAAGTGTCTAACTAGCGCTCGACCAGAAAGACACTAAACCAGAAAGTGTCTAACTAGCGCTCGACCAGAAAGACATTACAACCAGAAGATGTCTAATCAGTGTTAAACCA
>JAPKLX010000003.1:7310825-7336154 GCA_026898415.1 Leonotis leonurus | reverse complement strand
AAAGACATTACAACCAGAAGATGTCTAATCAGTGTTAAACCAGAAAGGCATTAAACCAGAAAGGACATAACCAGAAGGTTCAAAACAGAACAGGAGGAGCTGAACCAAATATATCAAAGATATCAATTCATCAAGAATTGGAATGAGAATCACCGATTGACACCCAGAAGGAAAGTAATCAAAGATGATCTGCTTACCATTCATAGAAGATTCAATCAACGACTCTACAAGGAAAGAAGAGATATGATTGATTGGCAATCCACATATCAAATCACGCCAATCAACCAACGGCTAGAATTTCAAATTCAGAGCCTATATATATTTGAAGTTTCAAAGTCTGAAAAATAGATATACAAGACGCTAACTATATACTGCAGAAATATTCTCAAGCATTCTATCTCACAATCAGACAAAAGCTTCAAACCGTTCGTGATCGCAATCACACCTCGATTCAAGTCTGTCTTATCGAGAGAGGAAGGAGATCTTTGCTAGCTAGTAGTTTTCTAGTGAATTAACGTGAAGACATCCTGTTATACAGTAGTTTTCTATAAGTTGTAAAGGGACACGACCCTTATTCGTGCATAAGTTTCAATCAAGCTTGTACTTGAAACTTGTGGCTCGTTCTCAGCGAGTATAAATAAGAAGAGTATCCTAGTAGTGGATATCTGATCCAGTTTGGATTAGACCGTGGACGTAGGGGGTTTCCCGAACCACGTAAAAATAACTGTGTTATCTATATTCTGCATTTATATTCAGTTGTTTTTATTCTATATCTATCATACTCATTCAATCTGCATTCTTAATCAATCTTCTAAATACTCGATTAAGTTTTATAAAGATTTTCTTAACAAGAGCACCGACTAAGTCCACCATTATTCCGCACACAATACATTGCTGGAAATTGAGTTCACACTTACTTTCTGCTTTGTATATCTCACTTGAGAGACTTTATCTGGATAGAATCTAATTGATTAGAAAATCATTTTGTTCTATCAACTTGAGCAATCTGTAATTCAGAAAGCTTGCATCTCTCTGTTTGAAATAGTCAAGTAAACGGAAAAAGTTTGCATTTGGTGTATTCCCCCCCCCCCCCCATACACCAAACCTTGCTCTTTCGGGACCAACACAGCTCTTGAAACCTCTCCTAGGCTTCATGGAGTTGCTCGTCATGGGCTTGCATGAAATTCATAATTTTAGTACGTACCGCTTGAGTTTTATGGTGCGGATAGTACTTCAACATGAATTTCTCACACACCGATGTCCATGTGGTTAGCGATCCGGTTGGAAGAGATAAAAACAAAGATTTGGCCCGATCCTTCAAAGTGTATGGAAAGCACTTCAACTTGAGTTGGTCCTCCGTCAGTGAGAGTAGTGGGAAAGTTTGCACTACTGTGCTATATTCCCGAATGAATGTCAGATCATCTTCACTTGGGAGTCTTTGGTAAGTTGGGAGTAAGGATTGATGGTGCAGTATTAGCTCGTAATTCCTGACTGCAGTTGACAGGGCAATGGCTGAAGTAGTGGTAGCACCGAATTTTGGCCTAGTGAAATCACCCATGTAGCGCGGTCTATATTCAACGACCTCATCGGACATCTCGTTTAATAGTCGCAGTAGTGAAAATTCTTCAGTCCACTCGATGTCTTCTTCTAGGGTGGCTAAAATCTCACGTTTCTAGTGTACATTGTCGATGAAAAATGTCAAAGGATTTCTAGTACTGCGACGACCTTTCATATACAACACTAAACGAAAAATTTACGCGTACCACAATATAGAAGAAGGAAGTAAACATAATAAATAAAATAAAAAAAGGAACAATGAATTAAATCGCCTAAAGTCTTCCCCAGCAACGGTGCCAAAATTTATTCGACTAAAATTGTTTCGAGTCTCTCGCAATCTAACGAGGTTTTTAAGCAATGATAAGACAACCCAAGACGTATTCTCAAGGAAGACTTAGTAGGGCAATTTAATTCTTTGTTCAAGAATAAAGCAAGCAAAAGATTGTTTGGAGATTTTAAAACTAGGCATAGAATATAAATTTCGAAAGTAAATAAATTCTAAACTAAGAAAGACAAACGAAGAAAAGAATTACAAATTGAAGAAACGAGTTGCGAATTAAAACGACAATTGATTTCAATCTAAATCATAACTAGATTGAAATCAATATGAAATAATTATGGAAGTAAAAGTAACTTGGAATTTGAAATTGCGAAGAACGTAGAATATATAAACGAAACAGAAATATGAAAGCATAAGCAAATAAATGAACTTAATAAATAAATCAAACCCGAAATCCACAATGATTTTAAGTTGAAGCAAACTTGATTCATAAACTGAAATGAAAGAACTCGAATCCACAATGATGAATGGAAAAACAACAAACTTGAATGTTGTAATTGGCTATCCTTCGTAATCAAATACTTAAGCTAAAAACGACTAACTAAGAATCATAAATCTCGACCCTAGAATAATAAGTCGAGATTTACTCGGAATATAAGTGCATAGAATGGGATAAACATGTCCATAGAAGAAGAAATATGTCACCTATTTATAGAACTAGAAGAGGTCAGCGGTCTCCTAACACTCAGCAATCGTTGAGTTAGCCGATACTGAGCTCCACACATGGGTGATTCGCTAAACCGGTTGAGCTTGATCGAGTCATCCGCTGGGGTCAGCAGCTGCTAAGGAGCCAGCGGTCGTGGACCTTGGCACTCGGCTCCTCGCGCGCGTGGCTTGGCCTGGGACATGCGACGCCTAGTCAGCGGTCTCTAGGGCTGAGCAACCGTTGACTTATGCTCTCGGCTCTCATCTTCATTCTCTCGTCATTTCTCGATCTTTTCTCGTTTCGTTTCCAATTTTAGCACTCGTTTGAGCTTGTGATCCTGAAACATAAAATGAAACATAAATTGAGCTCGAAGCATCATACAAAATGGAAAAACTACAAGAATAAAGATGATGAAAATACGAGTTTAGACAAACAAAAAGAGGCTAAACACTAACACCTTAGACTAGATTAATGATCAATATGTAAAGAACATGTTAAGTTTGAATCATTCTATAGGATCATTTACTAACTGTTAGGATAGAACACTTTAAGAGATGAAGATACAGATCAAGGAGATGATATGTAATTATACAGATCATAAGAGATGATATGTCCTCTATGAGAAAGATAAACGTATGATATGTGTAAATGGATCATATATATATGTATTCTTACATGCAACGTCATAATCGTTTCCAACATACCATTTCTAGTAATGCAATTCAAACTTGCAAAAGGACGATACCTCAAGTGGCAAAAAGGACGCGTACATGGCTGAGAATACAAAAGGAGAAACGTCAAGTTCCTACTCCAACGGCTAGTTTTTCGATTCCTTCTCTATAACAGCTCCATGTCATCCTCCAGAGTAAAACACGATAAATTCACTGAAGTTAAACTCTGCAGAAATCTCACAATCTCACTTTTTATCGAAGCGCTCATACTCTGAAGAATTTCTCAAGCTCTTCGTATACTCTGGAAAAATATTCTTAGCTTACACATTCCTGATTTCTTAATCTTTGAATATTATCTTAGACTTATAGTATTTTTCAGAATACATTTTTGTAAAACTCAATATTTCTATGTTCTTCCTTCCTAGTTTGTTTCTCAAGTTGTGTCTAGGAAGAAATATTCGCTCCAATTTCAATATAAGTTGTAAGGGTCACGATCCATTAACTCGTGCACAAGATCTTGCCTAGTTCTTTAATTGACTTATGACTAGTACTCAGCCAGTCTAAATAAGAGAGAGAATTCAAGTTAGTGGATTATCAATCTTTAGATTGATCGTGGACGTAGAGAGTTTCTCGAACCACGTAAAAACTTTGTGTTCTTCATTTTGTATTTCATTAATCTATATTTATTTTCTAATTATAAATTGCATAATAAATTTTCACATGCTGCATTAATCTGTTGTCTTAAAGAACACTTGGACTTAACAAGGTTTTCCATTAAAGAGAAACACAACTTAACCACTAGTTTCTGCATAAATTGTGTCTTACGTAACATTTGTTAAGATAACGGCTCACATAGTCTATCAAGTGCATACTCTGTAGAAGGTCTTATGTTCTGCACAAATTGAACAGAAAGCATCTTCATTTGCACGTCGATCTGCATTAAATGCAACTTTTGATTTATAAATTTGCAAGAAACGGAAAAATCTTGCATTTGGTGTATTCCTCGCCCATACACCAATGTCTGCTCTTTTGGGACCAACAAATGGTATCACATGAGCAGCTGTGATAGTTAGATGTGCCGGAGGAGTGGGCTTAGGGATGACAATGGGTCAAGATGGGTACGGCTTCCCTATGCCCAGCTCGGCTTGCGGTTTTATGGATGGGCCCAAACCATGCCTATGACCCCGACCAGGCATGTAATTCATGCCCAAGCCCAGACCTATTTGGATCAGGTTGTCTTGGACCGGACCTCCATATTTTATATAATTTTTACTTTTTAAACTTTTAATATATTAAAATGGGTTATATATGAAGAGAATCATTTTCGAAACTAAAAAATGAAAAGTACCCTTTCTTGTAAAACTATCTAAAAGTACCCAATTTATGTGTTTTTGACCCTTATACCCTTTCTTAACATAATTTCTCTATTATTAATATAGTTAAAATTAATTAATACCTCAAATGGAATCAAAATTGCATTTCTATCAGGCCATCACACTTCCGTAACATGCAAACCAACTTTATACCTTTTTGACCAATAAGCTACCGGGTTTTATCCACCGGAAGTTTTAGGGATCACGTCCAACCACCCGGAGCACCGTATGGTTTCAGTCGTAGATTCCTTCAGCAGCCTTCAATGCAGCCCTCGTTCATTTTCTACTCGGGGCGTAACAGTATTTTGTTGGTAAAGAAAATACGAAATTGGATGAGCAAAAGCCCGATCTTTTATTAATGAATTATATAATACTTATTAAAATATAAGTAAATCTCTTTTAGGGAGGATACAAACTTATTAGCTACCTATGGTAGCTGGAATTGAAACTCGCATAAACTAGAAAGGGAAATACAATGTTTATTTTGAAGAAAAATTAGAAGATTTTTCGATGATCTAGACTTCCTCCATCGTCTGGTTTATATAGGAGTCTCTAAGCCTCCTATCCTTGTTGCATTATTGTCTTAGATTCTTTATCTTGTGGATGATCCTTCTTTCACGTGAAGCTGGGTCCAGATAAGACTGTCAAAATTATCTTGTAGTGGTCGGACCCCTTCCTTGAATTATTTTCTGAAGTTAGTGGTCTGTCTCCATTATTGTTCCACCGACGATTCCTTTTTGGTTGGAACGTCTCTTTCTGTCACCCACTATTGTCTTTTTCTTTTTGGCAGGTGCTTCTCGATCACATGCTCTCTTTTATTGAAAGCATCTTCTCCTAAACCTTCACATGGCTTCTTTATTTTTGTTTGTCATCCTCCTTTTTTGGAGTCCTTGGAGATCGTCCTTTCAGAGAAGTATTCTTCTCCCCATACTCATTGGCTCGGAATATTTTCTTATCTTGTTTAGGTAAGAAGCCTTTACCGAACTCAAGTTCTCGTTGGGATGGGCAGTCTAAACAGATCTTGGACTCCCAATGGTCAAAGTGAGCCATGTTGCAGAATTTGCGATGAGTTTCTTTACTCATTGCTATCTTGTTTTCCCACAGAAAAGTTCTTTTTCTTTTGAATGACTCCTCCGCGAACCTGGTTGTTTTTCCTGTCATGGTATTTAACAGGAATGTTCCATTCGTCGAGTTCTGGAAGAACTTGAATGGAAACTTGACTTTGTCCACCTCCATGAGACAGACCCATAATCCCCATGCTCGTCTTGTTGTGATTTGATCATCAAAAATTGAGGCAATCATTGGAACGTCATTAGATGGTGCCTTAACTTGGGTAAAGGCATCCGTTCAGGGGCGTCGTAGCCTTATGTAGTAAAAGGCCTCATGATTCTCATTCCCTGCTGGTTCTGGTGCTGCACTTCTAAAATACAACTCCAATGTATCACCTCGGTAAAGTTGTTCATTATTTGCCCAAGTTTCATGCACTGCTTCCTGGATCCATCGAGGTAGACCCTTCATCTCTGAAAATGATGGAGACATAGTATAAACTGAGGCAAGTGCCCCAAATTCATACCACTGCTTCACCTCTTGGGATTTTGATGCAGACATCATCCATACCCGTGGATATTTTCCCGAGACATCAACCCTGCTAGAATTAGGATTGATACCTACTCTTGTAAGTAGTTTCTCCCAGTTCGCCTGGTAGGCCTGTTCAGAGGAGAAGAAAACAATCATGTTAGTATTAGCCTTAGATTTGCCTGTCATTGGCCTAAGACTAATCTCTCCTTCTTTTTCCCCAGAGGTTGCGGGTTGACATGATGTTTCAGGTGGTGAAGCCTTTGCATCATCTTTTTCTTGAGTCAGTGGTTCAGACTCCACTGACTTATAACTTGCTCGAGGGGTATTCGATTCCCCTTCTACCGGTTTAGGTGCCGGAACACGAAAATCTGCTTTTTCTAGAGGTTTTCTAGAAGCCCGCACGGTTGACTTTTCCAATGCTGACCCTAACTCAGTATAGGTACACAAATAGGCTCGTATTCTACCGGAGACTTTCGTCTTATCGGTAGATTGTATTTTCCCCATCTGATCAGCATGGAGAGTGCACTCGTCCCACTCTTCAAGAAGAATTTCCAAGTTTTCTCGGAGATGTCTCTAGGCTAGGATGATGGATCCAATCTCAGCAGGCTCCAACCCTTGTTAGAAAATCTGCAAGAACATTTTCATGAGATTTTAACACAACAATATTATAAATATAATATTGATATGCCACCTAAGTAATCTAGCCTTTCCAAGCTTCGATTATATTATGTTTTTTAGGAAAGCTTTAACATGTGTATTGTCAACTTTTAAAGTAAATTTCTTTGCTAGTAAAAATAAAGGCCATTTTTTAAAGGCCTTCACAACTGCGAAGAATTCTTTTTCATTGATATGTCATCTAATGCCCTCGTTTTCTGGGAACAATCCACTGCAATATATGCACGGTTCTTCCCCATATGGAGTAATTTTCATTAGGACAGTTGCCCACCAATGATCACTCACATCTGTATAAAGGACCAGATCGTCCTCATCTTGCGGTTTGAGATCTTTGGGAGGTTTCTACATTCCTCCTTTAGTTATTTCATTCCTTGTCAATGTTCTTCTGTCCAGATGAACGGAACATCCTTTTTTAGCAAACTGCTAAAGATCTTTCTGTGTTTTGCAATATTTTTGATAAACATTCCTACAAAATTAACCACTCTTAGAAAACTCTAAAGTTGTTTTTTCTCTTTCAAATTTTTTTGAAAATTTTGGACCTTTTGTACAATATGATCCTGTAAAGTAATTCCAGATTCATCTATCTCGATTACCAAAAATTCCATTTTTTGGGTTGCACTTACTGCCTTCTTCTCTGGCAGCACTAATTATTCCTTATAACAAACATCTGCAAATAATTCAAGATGTTTGATATGTTCATCTATATCTTTTGATGTTATTAGTATGTAATCAATATAGACAAACATGAAAGAAAAGTAATCTTTAAAAAGATTATCCATTTTTTTTGGAAAATCTGGAGAGCATTAGCTAATCCCATTGGCATTGTACTTTCTTCCTCCATGCGAATATGGTAAAATCCTTATTTGCAATTAATCTTTGAGAAGACCTTAGCATTTCCTATGCAGATAATAAGGTGATCTCTACTTGAGATAAAATACCCATCAAACTCAAGAATATTATTAATCGCTTTGTAATTAATGAAAAGTCTGGGTTTACATCTTTTGATCTCACCATGATTCCTTACCAGAAATCCTGGACTACTGTAAGGAGAATTAGCTGGCTTGATCAACTTTAAATCAAGGTGTTCCTTGATAATGATTCTCGTATCCTCCTGATCGTTTAAGTTCATCAGGATTGGTTGGAACCTTACGAACTCATGCACCCTTTCTAGCTTTACTTTTAAGGTTGCTTTGAGTTGATTCTTTCCCCATCATGCTAAAGGATTCTCATTGTAGCATCTTGAGATTTTCCTTTTAACATCTGGAAGAGAAACCTGCATTTGAACTTTAATTTATATGTTAGAAATTAAAGATGTCTTAAGGATGTGGATTTCCTTAATTTGAAGATCTTTTTCTCGGATTCAGCTAAGCATTGTTTCGCTGAACCTTCTTTGATCTTTCATTTTCGGTTGACGAATTTTCCTTCATCCTCACCACGTTTGCTGCGAAAAACTACTAGTATTTGGCGATTAAACGCCCCTTGCAACCGTTGAACAATGATTTTATGCTCATAGTTGGTTGTGAACATCAATCTTCTCCTTTCATTGTCCTGCGTGTATCTTTTGAACATCTGTATGAAATTATTTCCCAACAGAATGTCAGCTCCAGTATCATAAAAATAGATTGGTGGAGTTTTAACCTTATACCAAGGTGTTTGACCTGCTCCCCCAATTAATATTTCCATCTCTTTTACTCCTTTGGATAAGAGTAAAATTCTTTTAGAGAAATCTCTTCCAGCAATTTGTAGTAACGTATCATCAACTTCTGCTGGGAAGATTCCTCTTCTTGCTGTGCAAATTCCTCCTCCGGAGTCAATATAGGCAGTGAAGTATTTTGCCTTATATTTTTCATAAAACACCCCGATTGGAATGTATATAGAGAATGGACTTGTCATACGATTAGGAGTCTTTTTTCCTCTATCATAATTCTCATTCCATTGTCAACTTGTTTCCAAGTTTTGTATTTTTCTAGGAAATCAGGTCCTAGAACCAGAACATCTTCGCGTCCTGCTCTGCCTTTGATCTCTACCATAAAACCCCCAATGTCTAGGGTTCCATTGTAATGATTGATCTATGGCTGTTGTAGATAATACAAGACACTGCATGGAAAGTTATTTTCCTATCTTGTAGTATCAAATTTGATCGTCATTCCTCTCCATCTTTCTGGGCATTTCAGGTTGACTGAAACATGTACCTTCCATGGTGATTGAGGTTGACTCTCTTGGATAAGTTTCCTTCCAAGAGATTGAGATATAATTTTATCTCCTTGGAAGGATAATCTTCTTGTGCTCATCCTAAGACTTTGATCATGTCTTATGACCGGCCTTTCTTGAATTTGAATGTTGACTTCCCTTCTTTGTGGAATCTCCATTCTGTCGGGACCAATGGCAGTTGTCACCTTCGTGAAAATATTAGGTATTTCGATGAATTGTTTTCCTAAGAATAACTCTGTATGATGAGAGTTGGAAAACGCATACGAAATCTGATATGTTATTGAATAAGGTGTGTTTCCCTCATCCAATAACTCATTTCGTTTGAAATCCTATTAAAGGTTTAGGGCTTTACTGAAGCCCGAGTCATTGAGATTGTAGGCAATCTTGGGATAAATAATCCCAACAACTTGATCTGCACAAATATTACCCGCGATGGTTCCCATCACTGAATCTTGCAGGTTTCGGATCCTCCTATCACATATCGATATGTCAATTGGAGCGTCAATCCCTATAAACATCGTTGATTTGAGCACCAGCTGTATTGCCCCAATATGTATCCATTTCATTTTCTCGGCAATCTTTAGTTTAAGCTTTTCCAAATCCTCGTGTATGTCGCTTGCTGGAATCAATTGCATCTCCACCTGGTTTCCAGTAAACTCGATCGAAAGTGACATCTCTCATCTGGTAATTCCGTAGATGATGTGATGTTTTCTTTTTCCTAGACTGAAGTTCCTAAAAACACTGTCTAGATTGCTTTCATTAAAGCCTTGATACTTTTGAATGTTCAAGCTTTTCTTCATGATTTTTTCGATCAGGCTTGGAGAGATCATAGTTTGACTGGAAAATCCAGTCCGATCTTCTCTTTCTTGATGACAAGATTCTGCTTCAATCTAACGATTCTATAGATCCATCAGATTCTTCTTCTTCACTAAGGATTTCGTTCTGCTCGTATATACTCTCGTCTGAGGGTATATCTTCGAACTGGTAAACTTGTACCAATTCTTGGTAGTAGATGGCCTCTTCGATGTCTGGTGTACTCAAACTTTTGCATGCCTCTTTGTTCATTGTCTGGACAATTTGTTAAAATGTATCCCTTTGCCCCGCAGGTCCAGCAATTGCAATCCTTAAAACTTTCATTAGCTCTAGTATGACTTTTTCCTGAAAGTTTTTCTTGTTAGAGTTCTTCCCTGGAAAGGGTTTGAGCTGGATCCCTAGAATGAACTCCTACTTCTGGCTAGTCCGCTTCTCTGTCCGGTTTTGTAGGATCTAGCCTTCTGTCTAGACCACATTGTCATTGGTTTCCAAGATTTTCTTCTTGGGTTTCTTTCTTTGGAATAAGGTTGGTACCTATTCCTCTTACTTTTTAGAGGAGTTGCTTTATTGATTCTTGGTAGCTTTTCAGATTTTTCTGAGCAATGGCTTGTTGACACCACTCTGAAAGCTTTGATGTACATAAGACATCATTTTGGCGATGCTGTCATTCGCTTTTGGGATATATTCCCTGATTAGCATCTCTCTCCACGGGCTTGAAAATTTTAGTAAGAAATTTTTCTTTGCAATTATTTCATCAGCTTTTGACTGATGTTGGTAGATCGTGAAGAGTTGAATGAACTTATTGAGCACCCTTTGATCTAAGACATCAAGCCTTAGATTATAAAGCACCAATAAATACTTTCTTCTTTTCTCTTTATCGAATCCTTCATAATATCCTTCGCCAATGAAATGATCTTTGAATAAGACACTCATCTTTCGGATAATTTCGGTGTAGGATTGATTCCTCGATGAAGCATTGATTTTTCAACTCAATGTGGAAACCTTCCCAGGCGATTTTCACCATGCCTGCAAGATTAGTTTCAAGAATTTTCACTAGTCCTTGTTTGTCCAGGTCGAGTGTTGCTGCTGCAATCTGCATCGATCCTCCCCATTCTTCTATTACTGATTCACTATCCTTGAAACTAACTTCATCAAGATCGAGCATCACTCCATATGGATGAATGGGATCAAGGGTGGCCTTTCCAACCGGTGAATCTTGGATTCTAAGTTGTCGCTTTCTTCTTGTTCTTTCCATTAGTACGGCCTCATCTGGTACAGTCGAGGTATACGATGGTCTCGCATGGAAATCATGGACTTTCCTCATTACCTCTTCGGTTGGCGCTTGTTGATTTAGCGGTACTGTTATGTGTGGAGGAGTATTGGCTTCCACCATCTGATGTTGGTTCATCTTGAGATCAACCACCTTCTTGTTAGCAAAAGATTATGCTAGCTCTTGTAGATCATCAAGTCCGAGTCTTTCAAAGTGATTCATGATTTTTCACCTTGAAACATTCGTACATATCTTTCTACTTGAGGATCTTTGTCATTTTCCTTTACAGGTAAAGGATATTTTGGTCTTTCGGTGAATAGCATCTTGTTCCTCTTTTCTGAACGAGATCTGATCTTCAATTGGCCTACTCAACTATGAATATCTTTCAAGATGGTTATAATTTTATCTTGTTGAGTAGATATTTGGTTTATCTCCTGGGGTACTCTGTACAGGTAGTTGTCGTAGTTTTGCACTGTCTTTTGGATCTCCCTTAAATCAACCGAGAGTTTTGAATTATCAGGGTTGATTTCTTAGAAGACTGAAGTGATCTCCCTCTTTTCTTGGCTCATTCGAAATGGGTAGGATGACCCATTTCCCTCTACATTTCCACCTCTCTTTGAAGTGAACGGCCTACTCGGAGTAGATCCTGGTATCTACTCATCATGACGATCATCCGCAAACTTTCATTTATGGATACATGACCATGAGTCATTTCGTCTAACTTGTCAGCCCAAAAAATATTTTTTTTTCTTGGTGCTTACTTTCAGTAATCTCCAAATTTTGGAGAAAATACTTGTAACAAAAGCATATCGAACAATTGTCCGGATCCATATTTTCTTTGATGTCTCCTCCGTTAGGATAAATACTATTATGTAATAATAAGATATAATTCCTTAATAAACCTAGGTCTCTGATACCATTTTTGTATTTTCTTTACCAACAAAATACTATTACACCCCGAGTAGGAAACCAACGAGGGCTACGCTGAAGGCTGCTGAAGGAATCTATGATTGGAAACCATACGGTGCGCCGGGTGGTTGGACGTGATAACATTTTTAGATCCTTTATCATGCCAAGATTTATATCAAACATGCAAATATTTTAGTAACAAAATATCATGTTCTAATTTCAATGAGTAATATGCTCAAAAAATTTCATAAAAATTCGGTCGTGAAAAACAAAACCCGGTCGGTATATATTCAAAACCAAGTCGGTTTTGGTCTCAAAACCCGATCATAAAAAACACAAAACTTGTTCATTATTTCTCGACCAGATTTTGGTTTAATATGAAAACCTTTCATATTTTAATTTTTTACTATCATTTTAAAATATTTTGTGCATCTTATTAATTGAAATCATTTTGAAATATTAATTATTAAGCATATATGTAATAGAGAAATTTTGTTTTTAATTAAACATTTTGGATAAATAAGCGTGGGTAAAATAGTCATATTGAGCACTTTTCATATATTTTTACAAAAGATGGCACTTTTCATTTTAATGTTTTGGAAGAGGCACTTTTCATTTTAATGTTTTGGAAGAGGGCATTATTCATAAATAACTCTATTAAAATTATATATAATTAATGTATTTTAAAATATATATATATATATTAATATTAATTAATATGTCTATTAATTTATACTAGTATTTATTATACATTAACAACAATAATATTATTTATATTATTTTACATATATATTTTATTAAATATGTATATTAACTTATATTTATTTTACATTAATAATGATAATAATAGTAGTATTTATATTATTTTAGATCTATAATTTAAATATTAAATCTTTAAATGTTCGATTTCGGCTTGGGCGGGCTTCAGTATGTCAGGTCTAAACATTGACCTAAGTCGCCCATCGCGTTTAAGATTTAGGCTCAAACCCGACTCAATGACGTTATTGGGTCTCGCTTGGGTGGTCCATTGTCGTCGAGCTTGGACAAGCTTGGATTGGGTCGTACAAAATTTTCATCCCTAAGTGGGCTACTTGTCTCAACTAACTACATTAGATCGACTCCAAAGCAAGTTGATGGAAATAAGCAGGTTAGCAGGACAAGTTAGTTGTACAGATTAACAGCACAAATCAAGAAAGTGATTTGGTACACATCAAGACAATTTTGCAAATCGATCTGGTCCTATCAATCTATAAACGGGATTTAGTTAATTTCATCCAACTATGACAGTGATTCTATGCAAGCTAACTATTGCAATTAGCTAGAATCAGTTGAAGTTAGTTAGAATCATCTACAGTTGTCAGAGATTATTTAGAGGTTATTTTCTATATATATATATATATATAACTTAGCTATTGTGATTGTAAAAATTGATTATTTTACGTGTTTATTCAGTTGTAAATTTAGAGAAATATAGAATAATACACGAGAGAAAAAAATAGAGTTAATATTTCTTGAGTGTTTTTGAAATTAGTGTAATGATTCTAAATTCTTCGGCGAATGTAGGTTTTACTTTGAATCAAACAACGTAAACATCGTGTTCTTCATATTGATTTTCCTATTTCTCGAACAGTCTTCTATTCATTAAGTAGATGCTTGGATCGTAAAGGATCTATTACACTGTTGTATTGGTTTTGATTGTTTCAATCTTGTAATGACAATGATATTGTTATATTATAAATGACATCAAAAAATCTTACCTTAAGACCACCAATATGGGCTTGGGTTGAGTTTAGGGTGGGCCTCATGTGGAGGGTTTGAGATAGACATCAAAATAAATTAGATGTAGTGGGTTGCAGACGAGTTTTATTGACATCTTCTCTAATTTTCTTTTAATATTTTACTCATGTAAAAATTTAACTTTAATATTATTATTGTGTATATTATGATTCATTTAATGTACTCATGTTAAAATTTAACTTATATTTCTTTTGTCACACTAATCATGACATGTTGTATATTTAATTAAGTGTATTATAATAATAAAATATGTCATAAATAATGGGACAGAGTAAGTATTATTATTTGGGATATTATAAAGGATATTTCGGAAAACATTAAGTCTAAAATGGGCTTACCGTGTGCATGTGTTGAGCTAAGTTGTGCTTTAGATGAGATTATCTCGATCATATTATAAAGTTAGCGAACTAGTTATTTAATTGTATGTTAGTGTAATTTAATGTAGACATACAAATCCCGCTAATTCGAATTCACGGGTTTCATGTGTTGGATACGAATTTCAAGAGTTTGAATTCGCGAGATTCGTGTATTAATGTATTGTAATGTAGAACACATGAATCCCGTGAAATCAAATTTCGCAGGATTCTTGTTGTGTGATATAGTGGGTAGCACATGAATCCCGCGAATTTAAATTCATGGAATTTGTATGTGCTCTCATTTTACACACAAACACGTGAATCCTGCATATTGGATTTCGCAGAATTCATGTATTGCTTTATTTGTATTAACACACAACTCCATGAGCTAGAGTTTGTGAAATCCGTGTGTTATTCTATATTGTGTACAAACACACGACTCCCACGAGCTCGAGTTTGCAAGAAACGTGTATTCAGTGAAAAATGATAATAAAAGAATATTTTTGTATCTAATAAATAAAAATATATATTCTTTATTATCATAATGACTATTTTTATATTTTTTTTAAATGACTATTTTTTCCAATTAACCAATTTTTATTTATAAGTATCTAAATTATATATTCAAATCTACTAAACCCAAATTTCATTTATGTTTTTCTTTAAAAACTTAATTACATTTTATTGTTTAGTATGGATTTAATGAAAATGATGTTGAAATTGCGATTCTCATAAAACTGCTCTTAACTAATATGGTTTTTATATAAAAAAAATAGAAAATTCTAGTTCTTCTTCCACACTTGTCCACCAAAAGCTTTTCTTGTCACCCGTTAATTATGGGAACCAGATGAAAATGGCTTTTTATACATTGAAAGAGAGGAATATATACATATAAATAGAATGGATGCATGCAAATTAAAGAGAGATGTGAGTGCACATGCATAGATACAAGTTGATTGAAAGATTCACAACGCACCGAAAGCCTTGTTTTATTCGTGATCTTTCTTATAGAGACCAAGAATATATTATGCTTCATTGAAATGATTTTAAAGAATCTACACAACAATTAAATTGACCTGACCAGTCACCCCCATATACATATATACACACACATATATATAGTCAAATTATTCTGCTGAATTTTGTTGCTATAAAGTGCATTAACAAAATACTGCACCAACATTATTCACACAACGTGGTTTCTAAATTTCTTGATAATATATTAATATATTTCCTCGATCAAGTAGTTGCTGAGTTTCTGGAGGAATATAATAATATATACGTATATGGGCAAAGCTAGTTATCTGTAATTCTGCATATCAGACAGTCAAATATGTTCTCTTGACAAAGAATTTATTCATCATATTAAGTGGTAGTCTAAGGACATATATTATTTTCTGTCATATTCTCGTTTTAAAACTCTCTTTCGAATATTGCATATATGTCTAAAAAAATTTTACATTTTTTTTATTATATACTGGTGAACAATGTCTACGTTCATTGAGCTTTTGGACTTCCATTGGAAACCACATGAATAATATAAAATTTCCAACTTTTTTTAGGAAGGAAACACTTAATTTCATTCAACCAATGATATCAGAAATCACAATTTCATGTAATCAGAGTAGAGGTGGCAAATAGGGCTAAAACTTAATTTTAGGACTATTCTTTTGTACGAGTACTTAATTACAACTCCATACTAATAGTCATCAAGAAGCACCTACAAAAGCCATTTCCAACTGCTTTATTATAATATTATATTATGGCCTTGGTAGAAAGATATAATAGGATAAAATTAAATTATCTTATCAAATTATGTGTTTGGTAAAAAAATGTGATTAACAACACGTCGGTCCGTTATTAAACAATGGGCTCGTGTCAAAATCACTATTTGTCCCTGTATTTTAATCATAAGAGAATGATGAGATAAAAATAATTTTGATACACTATAATTTTAATCTTATCATATTATATCCTATATTGGCTAAAACATGCCCTACATTTAATGTTGCCGGTGTTGTTGTGATTTTATAGTTATAGCTAATTAATTGTTCAATGAAGCATGCAGTTTATATTTTAAGATGATGGATGAAGCATGCTGTTCGTGTTTGTTTGTTACAAACGTGCATTTGCAGCATGACTTTTATGTAATAAGATTCTTTATTGTTTAATTGTGTGATATCTTTGTTCTATTAACATGAAACTGACACGTGATATGATTAATGTTCAAGATTTAAGATATATATAAAGAAAACGTATATATTAAATCTTAAATCATTAATTATGATACGAATCGTTCTCATATTAATGCAATACAAAATGTCACACGATTAGAAAATGAAACATCTTAATTAAATTTTTGTGCTCAAATCTAGAATTATTTATATATGTGTGTGTAGGGGTGAGCAAAAAATGGTAAAAAACCAAAAATCGAACCGAACCGATAATTTCGGTTCGGTTTCGGTTTTGATTTTATAAAATTTTGATTTTTCGGTTCGGTTTCGGTTTTAACATCAAAAAAACCGAAATACCGAAAATCGAACCGAAACATATGATTTGATAATTATTTATTTATTATTACTTATTAAATAATTATTTAATTAATATTACTTATTAAATATATAAATAGATATTAAATATTACTCATTAAATAATTATTTAATTAATATTACTTATTAAATATATAAATATATATTAAATATTACTTATTAAATATGTTTTTAATAATTATTTATTAAATATTTTCCAGTTTCGCTTTTTCGGTTTTTAACCGAAATTGAACCGAAAATTTCGATTCGATTTTGGTTTTATATTTTTCGGTTATATTTTTTTTCGGTTTTCATTACTTTTCCGGTTCGGTAACCATGCTCACCCCTACGTGTGTGTAATATTTACTGATAAACTACCACAATTCTTTATTGCAATTTGATCCCTAAATAGATAGACTCTAACAATTTAACTGTTGCAATTTAATCGCTAAGAACTTATATGTATTATTATTTCAATTTTCAACGATTAATAACATTAGGATTCATAAGATGAGTTATAAACTTATAATCCATTCACACACTATAAAATCCAGCGCTCAATTTTGTTTTCTGATTAGTAGAGTCACATCCACAAACTGACACACACTATATAACTAGACTTCTTAAAAATGGTACAATCCAAATTTTACAGTGTGCATTTACTTAACCTACCGTCTTAATCTTAATTATAATGGTACTTCAGTATTAGGCAAGTTAAAGAATTTTCGTTAGAGGGTGATGTCAGGCAGATAAATAATATATGTTTGAAAAATATTTATGAATTTTTTATTCTTTATTACGATTTATTGATCAAAATCTAATTTAATATTTATTCAATATATAAAATATATAATAATAAAAAAATATATATATATATATATAATAACTCGTATATATTAGCTACAGGCAATTAATAAACGTCTGTCACTGGTATATAGCGGACTGGACCAATTATATATAAACTTTTAATTTCCTAAACTCGGTCAAACAAAAAAAGAAGACAATACATGTCATGCATTTCCTTCTTCAAAAACAATCTAGTTTCTGCAATTTTTCTTTAGTCCTATACCGTTCTTTTACCACAGAATCTTCAAAAATATATATTTTTTTCTTTTGCAGAACTGCTGAAAGAATTCAAGTACCTATAAGATTTATATTGAATAATTAGTATCTTGAAAAAGTAACCTTTTACTGGTTACTTTTTATTGTTCTTTTTTTTGTTCTTTTTATTGTTCTTGAACAATAAAAAGAAGCGAAGCCCACCTTACTTTTTATTGTTCTTTTTTTTAGAACAAGTAGTCCATTCCTTTTTCCACTGTTATTTTTATATAAATAGATCTACAAATCCAGCTCAAATTGAGGCAACAATCAAACCTTGATTTCTCCAAAACCCCTCTTCCTCACCTCACTTCTCTCACACAAAAATAATAATCCCATTTTTCATATAAAAAAAAAACAAAAAACAACTCCCTTATATTTTCTTGGAATAGTAAAAAATTTGAAACACTAAAAAATGGAGAAAATATCAAAACTTGCATCAGACAATGGGATCTTGATCTTTAGCAAGAGCACATGCTGCTTATGCTATGCAGTTCAAATTCTATTCAAGGAGCTTAGGGTACGCCCTCGCATCGTTGAGATCGACAACGACCCGGACGGAGTTGAGATCGAGAAGGAGCTCAAGAGGATGGGACGCGGCGGGCCCTTGCCGGCGGTATTCATCGGCGGGGAGCTCGTGGGGTCCACCAATGAGGTCATGTCACTCCACCTCAGCGGCAACCTTGTACAGCTTCTCAGACGGCATGCAGTTTGACAAGTTTAATATAGTTGACGATGTTGGTTGCAATTTAAGGAATTATGAAGTAGTAACTAGCTAGAAGAACAATAAGATGTTGGTGTTCGTCAATAATAGTGGTGATGGACTGTTGGCTAAGTATCTAAGTCATGTGATTTTTTGGTTGTGGGTAGGTATGTAGCTAGGGTGGTCTACATAAACTAGTTTTAGCTTAATATATATGATCTAGAAATGATGTATCTATGTTATAAGTCAATGATTGTGTTGCATTTGTTTTTATTAAGTCAATTAAGTACTTTTCATTTATTTCACTTTTTATTTCGTCTTATGAAAGGCATGTTATTTTTTATTATGTTATAAATAATTCTAATAAATACAAGTTTTTTTTTTAATTATTATTGGATTTGTTGGCATGCAAGGTTAACTGAGCTTTAAGTAATATTCAATTCCATTATATTAAAATAGACGTAGATAGATATATAGAAAATTAATTTTGTTTTTTAGTACCGTTTCACTAATCTATATCACTACTAGAAAAATGAGCATAGATGACAGCTCATAGATGACATTTTTTTCAAACAATGTCATCTATGAGCGCTTTTTTTGCATAGATGACATTTAAAAAAAAAAATGTGATGTATGAAGTGTCATAAAAAATATAGATGACATTTTGTTAAATAATGTCATGGTATAATGTCATCTATCTATTGCTTAGATGACAATATCATTGAAATGTCATCTATGTGTGTGTTTTAATTTAATATACATGACAGTTTATTAAAAAATGTCATGTATATTAGTGTTTTTTGTAAAATATAAAACTTAAAAATGTCATCTAGATGGTTCTTACCCTATCTTTACCCTAATGCTCTCTACTTCTCCAAATCAAGACATAGCCTCCCTCTGCCTTCTTCCTCCCTTAGCAGCGTCGCTACTCTTACCTTCACGGTGCTCCCCTTCTTCTTCTCCGGCGTTCATGCGACGAGGTAAGTCGCTGTCTCTTCCTTCCTTTCGTCTATCTCCATCCAAACCCTCTAACAAATTTCTCTGCCCTTTGTGTTCGGCAGAAAACGGAAGCAGTTCTCTCTTCCGTCTCCCACCGCCGACGCTTCTCTCTCTCTCGTGTCTTAACGACACGCCGTTGCTGTCATCGGAGATTGACCTCGTTTCCCGATGGCTGTTCGCTCTCATCCCCCGCGCCCCTGTTCAGCTACCTCCCTCACGTTCACTTCTCTCTCCAGGCGCCTCCCCAAAAGCTCTCGACAGTCAAATCCTCATGCTCACTTATATTAGTTCTCTATCCTATTCTTTCAATCCCTAAATTACTTCTATTTGTAATTTATTGTTGCTAAATCACTGCATGATTTTCATTTTTTTTTTTGCTGAAATTGGGAAATAGAGACTGAGACCCAATTATTACATCAATCTCAGACTTGATTTGTTCCCTGGGGTGCTGATTATTATTTCTTGCTTCTTAGAGGGAATTGGCTTCGGTCTGGGTATGGGTGGAGGGGTTGGAGGGCATGGGGCTGGCTCAGTGGAGTTGCGGTTGAGGGGTTCGGAAGGGCAGATTCCGATGGAGCTTTGGGGAAAAACAGCAGCTAAGTTGCCTTCCCTTCTTCCTCTTTTCTTAAATTTTTCTTCTTCTTAAGTGTTTCAACTTCGGTTTTATGATTGTGAGGTTTAGAGCTGGTATCTCTATTTTAATTGTAATTATATGTTCTGGATTGGAATATATAATTATATGTTTGCATATATATATATATATGTCTTTACTTGTTCAGTTGCAGCATAATTTAAGCTTGCTATGTTCTAAATCTTTCCCAAGTAATGGGGTTCAAATCTGGTGCGTTAAGTTGAGTTCACCTATTAGCATAATGTGACTAAGTTTGAAAGGCATATAACTTAATTAGGTTAAGGCTTGAAATTGGAGTTTATGATAACTAATGAACATGCTATGTTCTCAACTAAGTTCAAGGGCAAACATAAACCTTTACTAGCAACTGAATCCTACGGTATGCATATATTTCTAAAGGTTTGAGGTTCAGTTCTTTGTTTACCTGGACAGTACTTGGTATGCTGGTTTGAGAATTATCCTTGGCCCTCCTTTGCTCCTTGTTATGTTCTATGTGTTGGATGTATCTAACTGTTGTTTTGGGTGAGTTTCTAAGGTGTGGAAGAGTCCCTCCCGCAAGGGAATGGCCACCTATTTATTCATATCCTCCCTGTTAAGGCAAGAAAAAAGTTAGGTTTCAGCCATGCTCAGATAGTGCACCATTGATGTGCTAGAAGGGACTTTAAGATCTAATGAATGCTTTCATAAACTGATATTAATTTTGTGAATGTTGCACTTGGACTTTAGCACCTAAAACAACTTAAGACTTTATGGTCACATAATATCTTATCTTGTTTTAAATGGATTCTGGATATACATTCTTCGTTTGCATGTTAAGTCTCAAGCAAGACGCATGTCTGAGGATCTAAGTAAATATCACTATATCAGAACTCAAATGAACTAAGTCTTTTTATGGTGCTGGTATGGTGAGAAATGGAATATAGAAGAGGGCAACTTGAAATGTGGTTTATAATATACTTGACACTTTTAATTGTTAGCGAATGTTCCGACTTAAAACTTTAAAAAATATACTGAACTGATGGTTGCTTGCTCATTTCATGTTATGTTTCATATCTCTAGAATGATTGGAAAATGGTATGCCATACCACACATTCCAGCTTCTTTTGATTTACTGCTGTTAATGACCAAGCTTCGTAAGTTTTTTTTTTTACCCTTACAATGTGTTCTTGTAGAGGGAAGCTTTAGCAGCAATCTTTCTACTTCCTCATGGAGAATTTTTATTTGGCTGGTGCTCGTCTGATATTCTGGTTTGTGAAGATGATACACCTTTGGAGTATGTATTATTTACTTAGCTCCATTTTGTGTTGCTCTTTCTTATCAAATAAGACCATTACAACCATTGAGATGGTCACTCGTTGGTGTTGCAGTGTCCTGAGGCTATTAATGCTCTCTTTCTTCCTGACTTTCAGAACCTTTTGAACTTAAATATTCTTGTTCTCTCATCCTAGGGTGATGCTGGCAGTGCTTTGGATCGCCTCTGGCAGAAGAAGAAAATTGAGGCCCGACAACAGTAACATGTTCCTTTTATCTAGCCTCGTGTGGTCTTTACAGCAGTACAATGTTTCTACGATCTAGTCTCAGGGTTCAAAATTTGCTCATTCTTGAATGTTTCTTTTTGAAATTGTGTGGTAGTGACCATTTCGACAACATCTTGTTCCATTTTGTACTCTTGTTCTACTCTTAGTGCATTCCGGTGGATGTTTTGATGTTCATTTGATTGTTTATTGTTCGAATACTTTGTATTCACAATAAGTGCACTGGAACTTATCTTTTACATACTTCGTTTGGGAGTTGTTATTTTAATATTTTTATTTCAATATGCAGGATGGTCAAGATGATGCTAAACAAAGCACTGTTGACATGACTGCTTTTGTAAGTTCTGTCATACAATCTTTTATATTTGATTTCTATGTGATTTCTTTCACTTAATAAACATAATCTCTGGGTTTAAAGTTCAGTTGATGGCTCATTGTGTATGAGTCTCGTGTGTTCTTTGCATATTTTTTCTTTTCTCTTTTCCTTTTCCGAGGAGAGTGGGTGTTTGTTCACTGTGTTGTTCATTTGCATGATTCGATTAGTGGCCGCTTTTCAATGATACTTGTGCTAATATTGTAACTTTTGACTATTTAGGTGCAAAATCTTCTTCAGCAAATGGTTAGTAACTATTTTTGTTAAGCCAACTTTTCTTCATACGTGTATTTTGCTCTTCGAATTTTATCAAATTTTATAATCTTCTGTGAGCAGCAATCAAGGTTTCAGACAATGTCAAAATCTATCATCACTAAAAATATCCTTCTCTACTGTACATAATTCATAATTGTATTCTTTTATGAGCACCGCATGGTTTCAGTACAAACCTAGATTACATCTTAGTATGTTAGTATGACAAAACAGTATGTTAGTATGACAAAAATGAGCTTTATTGGTTCGGCTTGATTCGATTGGGTTTTTAACCCAATTATTACACTTGATAGGAAAGAGCACCACAACAAGTATGCTAGCTTATGTTTTAAAGGCCATGGGGGATGATCTGACAGCTGTTATTGGGGCACAAGTGCCACAGGTTCTGTATTTTGTTTACACAAGTATAGAATGGACAATTTATGATATTTTCTATGTCAAATATTTTATTATTTCTATTCATTTCTGTATTTAGTTTTGCTTGGCTGATGACATGCTTTTCCTATAGCTTATGAATAAGATGTTGGTGCATACTTTATGGGTCTTTCACTTGTATGCTAAACTTTGTTCTGATAATTTCACAGTTTTTTGGAGGTAATGTTATCTATGGAGATTCTCGCAACTTTGTACTAGAGGTATGACATACATTTACCAATTAAGTAAATGCTGTGGAGGGCGTTCTAGACAACTTCTCGTACTGTATAGTTTAACATCTAAATATTTATCTTATTTCTAACAAATGTCTAACATAAGTTGCTTGTAGGGCATATTTTATGATCTCACTTCTTACTTTGCACCCTATATGAAAATTAAGGTCCTCACTTCTCACACAAATTCAATACCTAATTTTCAACTTTTATCATCTCCTAGCTTTCCTCATTTCGCTGCCTCTCGGCTTAATTTGCTTGTGATTTTTCAAACTGCATGACTGTCTGTATTCTGTACTAGTTCTTATAAAGTGTGGCCTAGAAAATTGGACATGTATTTTATACACTGAACACTCTTAATGCAGTTAAACATGATAATGGATCTGCTTAGTTCCAAAATACAATTTACTCTTAATGCAGTTTGGCTCCTATTTTTTGTAATGCAATGTCATGTAACTTGTTGCAAGAGTTGAATCTTGTCTTCTTGTTTACCAGCACCATGCAGTAGACAACAGTGACTGAGAATTATAGTACTGTAGCTTTTGTAAACCTACTAGTGATAAACACTATATAGAAACTTTTGGTATGCACATTTGTTTGAGCTCATTCATTTATCTAATATTGGATTTCACATGGCAGTATCTAGTCAATGAAATATCAGAGCATTTCTTTAGAATTGGAACGAACAAAAGTGGATGCTGTGTGATACAAACATGTTTGGACAATTCTCATGGAGAAACAAGAGAACTATTAATAAGAGAGATAATAGAGAATGCTGTACACCTTTCTGAAGATCCTTACGGGTATGATTCAAGACCTAAACAGCTTTACTAGTGAGATTCGATCAACGTCTAAACTGTTAATCAAAAAGTTTTGGCAGGGAGAAAGATGGGTTGCAAGATATTATCTGATTTCTGTTTTCATTATTAGAAGTCCTAAATTATTTTTAGCAACTAGCAAGAAAATACTTTCAGCTTATTATAGTTTGCAGTTGCATTTGCCATATCTTCTTGACAGATAAATGTGTATGTATGTATGTATGTATGTTCGACTTTAGACTTTTTATGTTTCCTTGATTTTGAATGTGGGGCTCATATGTGCATAACGTTTTACTGCAGATGCACAGCTTGTATAATAGAGGATCAGGTTCCATTCCAATCAGTGTACCAAATCCAGATGAGTTTCTGATTTGAATTTTAAGCACATAAAGGATTTAAACCTTAAGTTAGTGTGGTTGTATGTACTGTTTTCAGGTTCCAGTACATGATAACTGAAGATGTTCTTGAATTCGTTGAAGCTTTTGCTAGTTCTAGTTGTGTTTAGTTATTGTTGCTTGGGAAAGAATATTAAATATGATTTCAAACAAATGCCGGCGAAGAATTGATAATGTTTCTTGGATTATGATACAAGTGAATGGTTTATCTTTTACTTTCCTGTTTGTGCATCTGTCATTCAAGCCGTAACTCCTCATTTTCCTGTTAAATTAAACCTTGTATATTTATTTAATTATATGGATGTTGAAGTTTATATGCATATAAGCGTGTATGTGTTAAGCAATGATTTCCTTGCTTTGCATATGGGTGTTAATATAATATTTTGATGAACAAGTAATGAAGGGCGTGAATATGTGTTAAGGCGCATCCTTCGGCGAGCTGTGAGATATGGTACTGAAGTCCTGAAGGCTCCGCAAGGCTTTTTCAACGGGTATAAATTTTCCAAATTGTTCATTTCAATAAATCCTTTATATTATGTAGCCTATACAGTGTTTGTTAACTTGTCAAGGACTCAAGATTAACCCTTTGTGATTAGTGCACTATTTTCTGTTAGAGAATAGAGATCGAGGTTGTTTAATGCTCTTCATATGATTATATTATTATTTGAAAAGGCTGGTGCAAGTTGTGGTGGATGTCATGGGTGACGTTTTTCCAGAGCTGAAAGAACATTCCATGAAGTGACATTGCTTTGATCGATGAAGAAGTTTGGTAATTTTGGGCATGGTGATTCAAACTTCTACTGCTTTGGGTCCGTGTACTAGTTTAAGTTACATTAGTTAAGGTGGACTGAAATATTAACCCAAACTTGTTAGTATTTTGTCATTGTTATTTTTATTTCCGTGTATGAAGTTGAATATTAGACAATTAATGCATATAAATATTTTTAGTGCGTGTATGAATTCTCTATTTGGCATTATTTATTTTGTAAAATATATTGATGAAACCAAAATTATTAAATACAGGTTAATTAATGAAAAAATACGAAAATGGTTAAATTTATCAAATTATAGATGACATTAAATTAATGTCATCTTATGAATTATAGATGACATTCTGAAAAAGTCATGTATTG
>JAPKLX010000003.1:7281222-7310815 GCA_026898415.1 Leonotis leonurus | reverse complement strand
GATGACATTCTGAAAAAGTCATGTATTGCACCTAAATGTGTCAACTTCTTGCTTATAAATGACATTTTTTTAATATAGATGACATTATATTGTGTCATATATTATAAAATAGATGACATTATTTTCGTGTCATCGTTTAATAACATAATGTCATCTATGAGCGCATACATCACACTTTTTCAGTGTCATCTATGAGCGACGAATAGATGAGACAGGCATATTTGACAGTTTTTTACCCTCATAGATGACGCTAATTTAATGTCATCTATGAGCGTTTTTCTAGTAGTGTATACACTTTAATTAAAATTATGAGAGTTTTATAATTAAAATGTATCTAAATTAGGAGTAAATTAGGAGTAGATAAGGATAAGGAGTATCTTATGGTTGTGGAAATTGTCAATTATATTACTCACATATAAAGGTGACAATAGCAAATATTCAATTTCTTCAAAAGAAAGAAAATTAGGTGGCAAATAATATTACAAGGCTGGTGAGTGGTGACTATAAATATGTATATTTCCCTAATAAGTGGGTAATTTAATTTATTCGATTAAACACCCTTAATTAAGTTCTTTTGACTTTTTTAGTTTAAATGGGAAGTCGAAAGTTTTGGCCACCAAATTATATATTCTAAACTTTCTTTTTTATAAAACTACACATGCATGCATACATCCGAATCCCCAATAACTTAATTTAAGATTTTATGATTAATTATTTCAATTTACTTAATAGTGTTGAATTAAATTACATGTCATACATTAATATGAGTTTATATAATGTATGATTTATGAGTTTCCAAGTTACTAGGTAAGGTAAGGTGGGTTTTCATTACAACCCAACATTGCAAATGATGTGAAGCCGAAAAATAAGTCATAGTAAATGGCATTTTGATATGAAGGAAACCCGAGCTTAGACTATCTTAGGTGTGGCAGTCGACCTTCTACCATTAAAATAAAAGAAAAAATAGATTGAAAAGAAAATGGTGGATGGGTTTGAAGTAGTACGTAGACCTCCACCACCCACCCATTTATTACCTTTTTTTAATTTATCTTTTATAATTATATTATCATAAAATAAATTTAACTTTTGTATAATATATTAAAAAAATATATAAATTATATCAAAATTCTTATTTTTTCCACCTCTATAAATAAAGACCAATTTTGACATAATTATTCACAATTTAGAAATCTTTTCATTAACATCTCATATCTATTTTTTGTGTTCATCTCATCTTTGGCAAAAGTTTGGGGTGATAATAATTAAAAGTGTAATTTTCGTACAATTATTCGGTGATCATTGTTTATTTTGATTTTCATGTTTTAGTTATGGTAATTTCTCTGTTTATTTGAAAATTCTAAATTAAATATTAATTTGTACTTTCTTCAAAAATTTAAATTTCTTATTTTTATTATTAATTTATTTCACGTAATTAAATTATTAAAACAAAAGTTAATTAAATAATAATATATAGATATTAATTTAATAATATGAAGATGGTAATGTTGGGTTGAGAATGAGATCATTGATAAATTTATAAAAATGAAAGTAGTGGATGGAAGAAATAATAAATTTACAGAAAAATAAAAAATAAATATAATAATATAAAAGTGTGGAAATTTGAGTTTGAAATATGAATGTTGATAAAAATGATCTTCTAAAGATGTGGCGCCCAAACGCTATTGGGCTGCCTTAAAGCCGAGACAACAGTCTATGTAACAATGCCCAAGGCAAAAGCAGTACTCAGTTGCACGGGTGATAAGGGCGGGGCTCAATAAAGTTGAAACATTATGTGTTCGATATACCAGGTAGCACTATATAGGAATATTACCGTCATGATAATTCATTAATTTGTCGATTCGGATATTCTATTCTTTAATCGTGTCAATCGTGTCTTGTTGCATTAATATGACAATAATATGTATCATAATTAATGGCTTAAGATTCAATGTTATATATTTTCCTTATATATACTTTAAAAAATTGTATTTAATTGAGATTCTGTTATATCTTTTTGAACTTTATAAAGGGTGTGGATTTAGAAAATTCATAGATTCTTGTAGAGTTTGAGAGACTTTTTTTTATTGATTTACATAGATTTCAACAGACTACCGAGTAAGGAATGACAATGGGCCAAGTTGGACCGGATTTCCCTATGCCCAGACCCGATATGCAATTTTGTGGATGAGCCCAAGCCCGGCCTATGGCCCAACCGGGCTTGTAATTCAAGGCCAAACCCCAGACCCATGTGGATTGGGCGGAATTGAGCAGACATTCATATTTTATTTTTATTTTTATTTTTAACATATTAAAAATATATATAATTAATTTATTTTAAAATAAATTTATATATTTTAATGGGGTAATAGGTAAAATTACTCATTTTCATAAAATAAAGATAAAAAAAATACTCACTTTTTACAATAACATGATGAATTTCATCATGTGCTCATGTTATTAAAGTTATTTTGAATTTGAATAACATGAGCACATGATTAGTTTCATCATTCTATTGTAAAAAATGGGTATTTTTTATCTTTTATTTTTAATTGGGTATTTTTTTTATTTTTTACTTATCAAAATGAGTATTTTAGCATTTACCCCTATTTTAATATTCATTAATATGTCTATTAATCTATGTTTATTATACATTAATAATAATAATGATATTTATATTATTTTACTCATATATTTTTATTTCATATGTCTATTAATTTATTTTTATTATACATTAATGATAATAATAATTGTATTTGTATTATTTTAAATTCATAATTTAAATATCAGATATCTAAATATTCGGATCGGGCTTGGGCGGACTTGGGTATGTCGGGTCTAAACATTAGCCCAAGCTCTACCATGACATCATCGAGTCGGGCTTTGGAGGCCAATTGTCGTCAGACTTGGGTTGGACTGGGCAAAAATTATCACCTCATGTAGGGACCTGAAATAACGGAATGGTACTCGGATTTAGGGATGACAATGGGTCGGGCTGGGTTGGGCTTCTATACCTAAATCCGCCCCGTAGTTATATGTACAAGGCGAAGCCCGACCCATGGCCCAATCAAGCTTGAAAATTAGGCTCAGACTCATATGAATCGGGCTGAATTGGGCCAGACCCATAATAATTTTAATTAATTAATTTTAAATATTTTTTATTTTTAATAAATTAAAAAATATATATTTATTTTTTATTGTATTTTATATATTTTAATATTTATCATAATTTTAAATGCAAATAAATATCAATTCCAAATTTATTTAATTATATATCTTATTTAATATATATATTAATTTATACTTATAATATATTAATTGCAATAATAATATTAATACTATTTTTAATTTATATATTAATTATATAAATGTCAGGTCGGACTTGAGTAAGTCTCGGTATGTCGGGCCTACAAATTGGCTCAAAACTACCCATCGAGCTTAAGATTTTGACCCAAGCCCAGCCCATAACATCATCAGGTCGGGCTTGGGTGGCCCATTGTTGTCGGGCTTGAGTCGGGTCAACATCTCTAGTCGGGTTTGTAGAATTCTATGGAAGAATCCGTTCAAATCCCTGGTGATTATAAGAGATTTTGTAGAGAACAATCTATTTATATTTTTAAAAGAGAATCCATGAAAATCCATAAACTATTAAAATTCATGGATTGTTGAATACCTTGAGATTTTATAAGACTTTTTAAAATCCGTATTGAATACCTATGGATTTTTAAAGACTTTTGAAAATCTTAATTGAATACCCCTAGATTTTAAAGTCCAAAAAAATTCTAGAGACTCCACAACCAATACACCTCCCTAAATCTTGAACCTTTAATCATGTCACATGTCTGTTTCATGTTAATACAATAAAAGATGTCACATATTTTGGCAATAAGGGATCTCATTCGATAATTTATTGCTTTACTAAAAGAATAAAGAGTTGGCAATTAATTAAGTTACCACTCTATGGTAATTAAAATGTTATCTAATTAAGATCTATTTTTTCATCAATCAACCTCAATGCCACTTCAAAAAATTGGAGATTTATTCACACACACTCGGTTCTTTGAATAACAGGTTGAGAGTTAAGCTTTCTGACTATACGATGTTAACTCACTTGGAATAGCATGTCACATCATCTGATACATAGAGAGACCGATCTGCTCAAAATATATGAATCCTCACAAAATAAACAACACTAAATAATGTGTTGGGAATCCCACAAATTTATTAAGTTTTGCTGATGTTTATCGAAACAACACTTAGAAATATTATAGGTTCTTTAAAACTAAGTGATCAATATTATCTGTTAAAGATCAGCTCGATATATAAAAGGAGCAAGTTGATCATTAAACGTCCTGTATTATTCTTAAGAGCTAACTTGGACATATTGATTACTATAACAATGGGTATAAGTTTACTTTAACAGTTAGTTAAAATTGTAAAAGAGCATGTCGATCATAACGACTTGTCCCTATTTTAGCAGCTAGTTGTATCCTTTCTTAGAATTACCTGTTATGGTTTTTAGACTTAGTTTATTTTCCTGAGTTTAGATTTTATACAGATCGATGTTGAAAAGGAAGTTTGAGTTTTCAAACATATTTATAGGAATGATCTGTTTATATAGTTGTAGAAGGAACAACTCGATAGGTCGAAAAAAGTAGGTCGATGTCAAACGACCTATTCTATATACAGAACAAGCTGCTTCCTTAGTATATTAACTCAGAAGACAAGGAACAAACTTACAGAGACGACCTAGTATCAAACAAGTTGATGCTTAAAGAACAACGCGCTGGTCCATAATAAGTAGGTCGATGTCAAACGACCTGTTCTCTATCAAACTCGTTGTTCAACTATATTTTGGCTCATAAATCGAGGAGAAGACTCATAATATCAATTTGGTCTCAAACAAATTGATTCTTGAAGAGAAGATCAATGACCAGCTCGTTACAATCAAACTTCAAATTAACAAGCAACTAGTTGGTCCATACGATAACTATGGTGGACTGCCGACATACCTAAATTTGTCATAAGTCAACCATCCAGTGTGTGTTCACATCAAAGATGATATTTTAAGAAATGAAGTACATGGATATCAATGTAGAAGTATGGAAGATTATTCATTTCTAGGCAATGCACTGGAAAATCGTGTGAAAGGTGGAACTACAAGCAATGTAGGCGGCGCGAGTAACATCACCTTATCGTGCATTTAATGCGATGAAGAAGGACACTTCATCTCTCAAACGGCTAGTTCCAGCAATAAGTCTATAAATACCACCTTTCATCTCAAAAAGAAAACGAGAAATCTGCCATTGAAATGCACTGAAACATTGCTCAAATACCTTCAAGCATTAATCGCTCAAAGCACTTCTAACCTCACCAGATTTCTCTAAGTGCTTACTCCAGCTTGAAGCTATTGTTTTCTTGAAATATTCTTAACCCATACTCAAAGATCAAGTGTGATCGTTAAATACTTTTCTTTTTAGATTGTAGCTTTCAATCTTTGAAGGTTTTGTAAGTTGTAAACGGGTCATGATTTTAAACTCGTGCACGAAAAATATATCTATTTTTGATATTACTTTGTGGCTCGTACTCAACGAGTATAAACCAAGGAGTGTTAGTGGATTTTGATCTAGTTTTGATCAAGCCGTGGACGTAGGGTTTTTTTCCCAAACCACGTTAATTCTTGTGTTCATCTTTTTATTATTTTCTTCGGCTATCAACTACTTACATTTCATAATCCTTAAACAACTTGTTTATCTACTTGAGTAAGAAAACTATTTACTCATTAACAAGAACTATTAACCACCAACTTCCGCACAAAACTTTGTTTGAGTTTAACTTTCTCTAAGTTAATCTTAATCACAGTTATTCACTCTTTCGTAAAAGAGGAATTAAGCTTACAAACCAAGTTATCTTACAAATTAAGTATGTTTAAGCCTTGAGTTACCAAGATAACTCAAGAAAATTCTAAAGGTTACGAAATTAGTATATATCCCCCCCCCCCCCCCCCCATATTCAACATAATGGCTTTTCTCTCAAGAACAAGCATTGAATCTACGGTGAAGCTTTGAGGAATTCTGCAGCGTTTTGCCTCTTTGATTTTTCTGTAATTATGCGCTTACATATTCTGAAAATTTTCTTGAAGTATTTATAGTCATAACATTTGAAAACTAGCCGTTCGACGAGCCCATTCCATGAAATATGGGTGGCAAGGTATAGGTCAAGTTGGAGCTCATTCCATGAAAGAGACAAGATGGTGCACGCAAGTCCTTGAGCAAGTTGAGATTTAAGATAAAGTACCACATGAATAAAACTTCAATAGTTGGAGTTCGATTAGGAAGTACCTTGGCCAAGACGAAGAAGAAGGAAGCAGTAAACGTAGGTACATGAGATGATGGGCAAGAAGTGCAGGCTTGGCAGCCAAGTCTTTCCATGCGCCAAAAAAGGAATGAGATATTCTTTCCATCCAGTGAAAATGAAGATTTGTAGGATTTGGAGAATCTTCTCAACAAGGACGAAATCCATCAAGAAGGAAAGTGTCACCATTTTCCCTTCACGCATAGAGCTGCTGTCAAGACGGTCCTTGCCCATCTACCCCTCCATATATTTTACCAACCAGCCGCGAGTCGCATACAGGAGAATGGTACAAAAATTTGAAGCACATAGCGTCTTGCATATTTCCACTTCTCGTCTTGGCAATGTCTTAACAAATTTGTGAATGATAGGGAGAAAACAAACAAGTTCTACAGACAACTTTAAATTATGTTTTATAATAACATAAATTTTATAGATATTAATGAAATGCATCATATATATGTTCTAACCTTTTAAATTCGTTAAAGACTAACAAATTATTACATCCAACAAAATATCATGCATTCTTCTACAAGATAGCCCTCGGCTATAGATCCTTTTGGGTGACTTCGAGTACGGACATAATTTTTCAACGTGCACAAGTACCTAATAAAAGAAACTATTTATTAACTCATAAAAAAATAAAATAAAAAATTCCATATAAATATTTATTATAACTTAAATATTACACAATTATATTACCTCTCAATAGGATACATTGAACGAAATTGAATAGGTTCGACAAGTTTTGCCTCTTTTGGTAAATGAACCGATAAATGCTCCATAACATCAAAAAATGATGGTGGGAAAATTTTCTCAAATTTACAAAGCACCAATGCAACTTGTTCTTCTAAACCTTCAAAGAGAGACATTCAAGATAAACCTTTTGTGGAGTCATGTTAATATCCTTAATGTTTCCAATGAAGCAGGAGGAAATCATACGTGGATATGCAACTATTGTAGTAAAAAAGATTTTTGGTTCTTACTCAAAGGTGAAAGCACATCTTCTACAACTTCCACATCACGGGGTAACGATTTGTAAATCAATAACCAGAGACACGCTTCAACAAATCAAGTTAGAACACAATCAAGTTGAGATAAGAAAATCACAGGAGGAGTATCAGGAAAGCAGCAATCAGAATATCTATCATTGCCAGAAGGATCCGATTTGATGCAACATAAAAACTAAAAGGGAAAAGATGTTAGAGCATTGGAGAAATCATTCAGCATTTGCCAAAGAAAGAAATCCAACAAACAATGTGCTAGGATGTTCTATACAAGTGGTCTAGCATTCAACTTTGCAAAGTCTCCATTCTTCATCGATTACTCAAGGACTTTGGAAAACAATTCTTTGTTGGGATATACTCCGCCAACGTACGACATATTAAGAACAACTCTCCTTGCACAAGAAAAGCAGCATGTGCATAAAAAAAAACTCCAAGTAATAAGAGATTCGTGGATGAAGAAAGGTGTTTCTATCATTTTTTATGGTTGGTCAGACCGACAAAGGACGCCACTAATCAATCTAATGTTGACATCCGCCGGTGTAGCTATTTTTCTGAAAGATATTGATGCAACTGGGATAATGAAAGATGGTGAATATGTGAGCATCTTGTTCGAAGAAGCAATCAAAGAGGTTGGAGAATCAAATATTGTGCATATTATTACAGACAATGCGACTAACTATAAGTCTGGCGGTGCGAAGATCGAATCCAGATATATATCCACATATTTTTTGGATTCCTTATGTGGTACATAGTCTTAATCTAGCATTGAAAAATATATTTGATCCTAGTGAAACATCACTTCAATATGCTCAGTGCAAGTAGATTTTAGATTTAGTTTGAGATGTCCAAAATGTTTAAAATTTTGTTGTTAATCGTAACATGAATTTAGTTATTTTTAATAACTATTCATATCAAACTTTGTTAAGGGTGGTTGAAAGTAGATTTGCATCTAGTATTGTAATGGCTAAGAGATTGAAGGAGGTTAAGAGTGCATTGGAAAAAATTGTTATGGATCCGGATTGGAGAATATACAGGGAAGGGAACAATGAGACCAAAGCACAAAATGTTAAACAATTTATTGTGAATGACACTTGATGGGATAAATTGGATTATTTTTTAAAATTTACCAAGCCTATTGTTGATATGCTAAGAAAGGCTGATATGTATACTCCTGTTTTGCATTTGATATATCATATATGAGATACAATGATTGAGATGTGAAAAGAATTATTTTTTAGCATGAAAAAAAGGATGAAATCTTGTTCTTCTGAATTTTTTAATGTCGTACATCAAGTTATGGAGAGTTGATGGAATAAAAGTAATACACATTGCATTGCATGACACATTATTTGATTCCTAAATATTACCATGAAACATGGCTTCAAAGTGTAAATAATGGAACTTTACGGATTACTCCACATGAGGACGATGAGGTGTTTGTGAATCGAGGTAAGTACTTAAAAAATTTATTTCAAAATCCAAGTAATTTACGACAAGTTTATGTTGAATTTGAGGCTTTCTCTTCCGGAGCTGGTTATTTCAGCGAGCCACATGTGATTGATGCAAGATTATATGAAGAAGCAGTTTCGTGGTGGGCAAATCATGGTGTATCAACACCTCTCTTGCAAAGTTTAGCTTTTAAGCTACTAACACAACCCGCCTCTTCTCCTTGTTGTGAAAGAAATTGGAGAACATATTCTAATATTCAAAATATTAAAAGGAACAAATAGGCGCCGAGCTGATGATCTGGTTTTCGTGGATTACAATTTGCGATTGTTGTCACGAAGTGAAAATATTTATAAGAAGGGAGAAACGAAATATTGAGATTTTGGGTATGTAATATTAACTTATTTTATTGTTATATTTTAAATTTATTTATTATTTATATTTAATTTGATTTTTATTTTAATTTTTGTAGGTGCTGATAATGTTAATGAAACTATGGAGTTGGAAGGATTATCATTTGAGGACTCAATACTTGAGTTACTTTATTGATTTATGGATTTAGATGGAGATTTGAAGAGTTAATTATTGACATTGCTATTTAATCTAGAATTTCAAGTTATGCTTATGAAACATGTCCTTTTTGATTATCTAATGAAAAAATTATGTAGAATTTTTGATCTAAAATTATCTAGATGGAAGATTTGAAGAGTTAATTGTTGGCATTGTTGTTTGATCTAGAATTTTTATTGAATTGTTTATTAGCTAATGAAAACATTATCTTTCAATTTAATTATAATCTTTTGAGTACAATGAAAATATTTTACATATAAAAATAATCAAACGAGTTTCTGCACACGTATCCTAATTTCGGATCCTTATTGGCCGTGTCCACGTATCATAAATTTAAGAAACGTGTGAGTCCGACACGTATCTCTGTACCAGGCAACATAGACTGTGAAGTTACCGGTCTATGAACTTCAAACGTAAATAAACACTTTCAAGTAGGAGACAAAAGTACAACCATACTAACACTATAACACAACCTGTGCAGAGCACCAGACATAAATACAAGATAACAGTATCTTATCAGTTCTCTTAGGTGATAACCTAAGATATTACAATAGTGTGTAATTTATCGAGTATTTGAAATTATGTTGTAAATGATAGATAAGGAAGAAAATAATTTTACCTATAAACAGAAAATCAATTGCACAGAAAGATCCAGAGTAGAGAAATAAGGTTTAACAAATTACATTTAGAGAGACATAGTCAGCTAAAGGATGAAAGTCAAATATGACTAATTGCCAGATTCTATGAATTATGATGAAAGTGAAAAAATTACTTTTTTATTCCGATGATTCAATATGAAAATATGCTGGCAATGAGTGGTGACAATTAAGAAACATGAAGTAGTAAATATTTTAGTAGATAAAATGTATGATTCGAATTGAAAAGATTCTCAAAGTGCGAGATAGAATTATAGAAAAGATTGTTTTCCCCAAATAAGGTTACCAGAATCTCAAAGTTTCCAAAAAAATATTCATGCTGGGAACCTTTTTTGATGATTGTGGAAATCATTATTTATATGTTTTCATGATGCGAAACCATAATATATATATATATATATATATATATATATATATATATATATATGAATGATATTAAATTGTGCTTACTCTTTAATGTATATTGATGCTTATGTATTAATGCTTAGATAGACTTTACAGAATGGTTGAGTGTAAGGACAGATTGATGTAAGACAGATCGTATCCATATGAGCCATCTGTGTTCTCAATAGTAGATCAACTAACTTGTAAGATCAGGTTGAGTTAACAATCTGTATCATAGAGCTTGATCTTATTTTATCTATCTATTAGAAGGGAGATCAACTTGTAAGGCCAGATTAAATTAACGATCTATGCTATAAAGATTGACCTTGTTATGTAGTAGGTTAAGTCAAAATGTGAGAACAGATTGTTGTAATGATCTATTCATAGGACTAACCTAATCAATCTAGACTTAGTTTTTATTGTAACAATTTTATCGAACAGGAGGCTAGTATACTTACCGTGGACAGGTCGATAAGAAGACCAAGAAACAGCGCGATAGAATCAACCTTGTATCAAACAGGTTGACATCAAGCTGCAGAAAAAGATATACAAGAAACAGCTCGATATAAATGACATGTGTCTAACAGGTCGATCAACAGCTACTCAAACGAGCTGCATTGTGAGATGGACAACTAGCTGTGCAAGAAGAAACTTAAGAAAAATGATCTTTGTGTAACAGATCGATAGCAGATTGATCTGTTGTTTATGGGGAGTCAGCTCAATGTTTATAGGATCAACCTGCTCACCTACAGGTTGTTTTAATCCACCTGTTCTTATGAAGTCCAAACGAGCTGCTCATTCAAGTTGGAGGAAGCTAGAATCTACCTAAATTGATAAGTTTACATGTCCTATGCCACGTCAACATCCACGTAGGACAAACTCCAACAGCTAGAAGTACAGTCAACAACCAACGGTCAAAAGAGCATTGAATGCTTACTGCAAAAGCTGCAAAGATTTCCAACGGATATAATTCAAATATGCCTATAAATACTTCAAGCCTTCTTCAGAAATAGTGTTCGTGTGCTCGTGATAATACCCAGAAAAAGCTTCAACGCCACAAGATTCTCTCTCCAGTTTTTCATAGATTTATTCAACACTAGATATAAATCATATACATTCATGAGTGTTGTAAAATTAGAGAGAAATCACCATATTTCTCAAGATAAACCCGCTAGAACTTATCTTAGATTTGAGCCTTCAAAACCCATAGTTCTAGTTTCCTTCATAGCCAAAAGCTTGGAGGAAGAACAATTATAAAACCGAACCCATATCTCGTTCTCGACGAGTTTAAATAAGAGAGTTGTAATCTCGTACTCAGCGAGAATAAATAAGCGAATTTTGGCTCGTACTCAACGAGGATAAATAATTGAAGGATGAAATAAATAAAAGCATACTTATATTAAATACTAAAATGAAAGTGTAACCAAAAGTTCCTCTTGCCAGGACCAACCCGTGGCAAGACCAACAACATAATAGAATATTAACAGTGTTTGCCCGTACAACTTGTTTTCTCCTCCCCAACACTCATAAGAAAATAAAAGAACTAAACTAAGCAGACAGGCGTCGTCCCTCCCCTCTCAGTATTAAAGCTTATTGCATGTGTGTCTCTAATTTGAATTAATGGCTTTAAATAGGGATCTCGTGGGCCTGGGCCTTTCGTGTGGAGGTGGCTAGGGTTCCGGAAAACTTTCCTTCCAAATCAGATATTCCGCGAAGACTGAAAGATTTTCCATCCTTCCCCAAATCGTTGGTGAAAGGAAAGAGAGATATGTTTCCTTTCCTTCCTTTCCCGCGGAAGGAAAGAAATTTGCCGCGAATCCCTGCCTCTTGCCCTTCGTCTTGTGCGCTCCCGGCTGCTTGGTCTGTTCTAGTCTTGCTCAGCACACCCCCTTGATTTCCATCTGCTGCAGTATGGTCTTAGGAAGTACTTCGTATTGAGTTCCAGATTGCCCAAGTTTCTTCGCGCATAATCTTGTCTTTCTTCCGAGACGACCCACAGCTTGCCCTGTGTCTTGCTTGCCATAGACTTGTGTCCTCCCAGACACGAAATACGACACAAATAAAGAGAAAAAAACTCGATCAAGACCTATAACAAGACTTAAAAAGAGCACAAAAAGTGGGCTCGTCACACTCACACACTTTAAGCACGATTGTCCTCAAGCGTGTAAATATAACTTGCCTAAAAAGAAAATAAAAGACTCAAACAGCTAACACACAAATATATATATGCACCAAAAAACAGTCAAGACAAATAGGAGTTAGAGCATAAATCAAGCAATTTTCTCAAGCGGTCAAGATAGCGATCAAGTGAGCTTAGAGATGTTTCCTTATCCGCTCAGCAATTTGTGTTTAGGTTAAGTGTTTACGCTCGACAACTTGTTTGATCAAGAAAGGTCCCATAGGCTTGCCTGCCTTCTACATGTCTCCACCCAATTAGCCTGGTCAATGCATCTATCCTCAGGTCTTCATTGAGTTGTAACATGGCTTTGGCAAAAGGTTGGAAAATTTAGGGAACTGGGTTAAGGTCGGCATGACTATAGTCTTGGGCAATTCCATGACTAAAGAGCACACTTAGACTTTCTTGGATCGGGAGCGCCATCAGAGTTGACGTACTGGCCCCACACACCAACACTTTCTTTCCCAGCCTGAGGACCCCCCCTCCGGGAGGTGCTGGAGTCTACTTCCCAACAATCCCCCCCTCAGCACCATCCCGGTACTCTGGAGGATGCATCGGGCCTTGAGATCATATGCTGGCGCTCCTTCGAACCCGGGCCACGGGGCTACCTATGACACCCAGAGGACCGTCAATCTCCGGATTACGGCCATGAATCGTCATAACCCCTAGAGTTGTTGTGCCCAACAACCCCTCCCCTCAGGCACTCCCTGCCTAGGGATGGCACCGCCGAATTGGATTCTTCACATCCGAAGCCCCGGCTCTGATACCAATTGTTGGATCGGGAGCGCCCATCAGAATTGACGTACTGGCCCCACACACCAACACTTTCTTTCCTAGCCTGCTTTGTCCTCACTGACAGGCTGACCCAGGACACTTCCCAGTAGGTCACCCATCATAGTATTGCTCCAAGCCAAGCACGCTTAACCTTGGAGTTTCTACTAAGGGGTCACCTGAAAAGATGATGCACCATGTTGGTATGAGTAGTACTAATCAATTCATTTAACCTCTCGTCAACAATGGTAGTGCAGGCCCTTTTCGACTGAGGCAAGCCGCACTCCTATAAGTTCTCTCGGGTACGATACACGGAGGACCCCCTCTCCGGGAGGTGCTGGAGTCCACTTCCCAACAGACTTCTTCTGGGCCCTAGCACACTTATTTTTCTGGGGTATATATTTTTTAAATTTTTTCTATTTTTCTACCCCTTTCCTTTTTCTGGACTCCCACCCCCCGTATTTATTTTTTTTTGGTATTTTTTTTTGGTCAGGGCAGCCATTCGGGGGAGTGTGTCTTGCCCTTTCTCCTTGCTCCATGGATTTATTCTTTCTACTATGTTCCTCCCGACTAGGGTAGGCCTTTATGGGGTTTTTTGAATATGCATGTGAGGCGAAAGAAATATTAAGGATAAAAAATGGCTCGCAAGGGAATATGAATATTGATAGGAAAATTTGGCTCTGGGCTTATGAACAAAAAGTGCCTCAATCCTCTAGAGGCTTGACCAGGGCTGTAGGGTTTTGACCAAGAAGACATGCAAGTTCTAGAACCAATCGAACAAGTAGTTGTATATACACACAGAAAAAGAAAATCATGCTAAGCAGATATATATAGCATTTAAGGCTCAAAATCTCACAGGGTATACATACTCACATGATCGCATTTCCATCATACCTAACTATCCAAGAACATGCTTGATCTATACATCAAAACTCCTACGTCTATCATGCTCAAGATACATATACAGTTAACATGCTAGCAAGACTGTTTTATACATTATTTGTCTCGTTTCCATTGTGTGTATGGTCTCATAATGCTTATGTTTGTTGTTCAAGTTGAAAATCAAAAAAAAATGGTTAACGAGCCTTGACAAGAGAAACGAGACCAAAAGACGAAGAAAATGGCAAATTATGTGCTTGACCGAGGATGAACCTAGCGGGCGCTAGCCCCTAGCGCTCACTAGGTCAAAGCACGGGAACAAGACAGAACTGGGGGCTAGCGGTCGCTATTCCCCAGCACTCGCTAGCCCCCTGTTTCAGTCCTTCCCCAGCGAGCGCTACCCAGGCGGGATTTCCTTTTTCTATTTAAACCTCCTCGCTCTATGTATGAGACACTACTTCCTTCACGTTTTTGTACTTCTAGTCTAGGGTTTAGACCACGAGAGAAAACACTTTTAGTCTAGATTTTTATTTCTTGTTCGTTCTTCAATTTCGTTGTGGATTCGTTCATGACCCGGAGTTCTTAATGCATTATTTTTCTTTTCAATCTGTGAGTTCTTTTACTGCCTTTTCTATTGCTTTATGATCTATTTTCTTTCTGCTCTGTTATTGATTAATTTCCAATTCAGTAATACAAACCTTTCAATCATGTTAATTAATCAATTCAAAGCATGCTTAAATTGAGTTTCCTTAATTCATTGTTCTTAGATTTAGGATTTAATCGCTTTATTAATTTTCGCCTAGGTTATTCGTATTTTGAATTCTTTAATTTCATTCGCCTAGATAGATTAATTAGATTAAAAATCCAAAACTCCTTCTTTTTAATAGCTTTCTGTTTTTGCAACTTAGATAAAGCCCTGTTTAGCCTTCCTTGAGAATACGACTTAGGTCAACTTAGTAATCTATAACGAACTCGTACTCTTGCGAGCAATTTATTACAATAAATTGGAAGTATATCGACTGGAAATATTCCTCGTGCCCAATACTGAGTCCCTTTATCGGACAGTGGGTCTGGTCTAAACAATGCCACGTACTGAAAGTTTACAATAAGTTGAAACAAAGACTCTAAACAAGAAAACAAATAAAAAAAATAGACTCTCTAACCTAAGCAGACTTGGGAACCCTCCCCACTCACACACTTTGCTCAAGGCAAAGTGATTAGCATGTGAGAGGTTCCCTGATCATGACTCTGACTGAAACAGAATAAAAAATGAGAAAATAAAATAAAATCTAAAAACCTAAAAAAAAGAAAAAGAAAAAGAATAATAAAAAAAGGGAGGACTGAATCATTGGCGAGCAGGGGTACCTGAAACCTACATGCTCGAAGTAGGCCAGTTGGACGTCTTGGAGTTGTTGGAGTGTCTTGTCAATGCGGCTGGGGTACACAGTCAGGTCCTCCGTTGGCTCAGGCGAGGGGGACCTTACTTCTTTCACAATGCTCTTGGTGGGGTACACAGGTGGCTTCTCGACAAGGTCTTCAACAATGCAGGGCTCTCCGTCAGCGTTCTCCTCGATGGTAAACATCCTGGTCAGGGTGGCCATGTCAAAGTGGTCCTCCCTTTCCAGGAATCTTTCATAGTCAGACTTGATCAACCCAAACTGCTTCCCGATCAAGGTAGGCAGGTGGGATAGAGACATGCGCTGCTGGGGCTTGGACAGGATGTTGCGGATGTGGTTTGTCGCGAACGAGGAGAATTTGAGTCGTTGCTTCTTTTCCATGGCCCAAAGTATAAAGAGTTCACTTTGGGACACGGTATTGTTGTTGTCCTTCTTGCCAAAGAGATTGATGGCCAAGATGCGGTGACACATCTTGACCGCCGGGTCCACCAAGGCAGATGCTTTGGATTCACTCCCCTTGAAGTTTTTGGTCTTGGCAAGACCTTCTCACATCCGGTTCCACTGCTCCCTGGGTGCGTTGGAGACTACCTTGATTGCTGACTTGTACTCCGGGTTGAACTTCTCCCTGAAATCAATCATGCCCAGAATTACATCTAGGTCTTCGACTGCTACCTTCTTCGGCTTGCCCATGAGAGAAAACTCCATCACACTAGGGACTCCTGCCATCTCGACTTCTACCTTGACACTAGCGAATAATTCCCTGACCAGGCCACCGTAGGTGGTGGTTTCCTAGTCAAGGAACTTCTCCCATCCAATTGCTCTGAATCTCTCCCGCACTTGCTCTGTCATGCCCAATTGCTTCAGCACTTCGAAATCAATGGTCTTGAGGACCACAATTTCCATTCCTTCCATCTCGCTTGTCTCAGCCTTGGTTGCCCTTGCTCTAGTCCTTCTCACCGGGGTTACTTTCTCCTTCTTCACAACGGTTCTCACCAACGCTTCTTCGGAGTTTTATCCCCAGAAGAAACTTCCTCGGCTTCCTCCTCTGAGGCCTTGCTGGAGCTTCCCTTCTGGCTGTCTTCCTTGGGCTGGTCGACTTCCATCTCCTCTGCCTTCTCTTCCTCTGCTGTTTCTTCCTCGTCCTCCACTTCCTCCTCTATTGCCTTCTCATTCTGTACTGGTGGTGGGTTTTCCTTTTCTGCCTCTAGCGTAGGCGTCTGGCTGGTTTCCATGGCTGGGTTGTCGGGTGTCGTCATGGCAATGACTTCTGTAGTGGTGTTGGTTGGTGGAGGTAGTGGCTCAGTTGTTGTAGAAGAAGGTTGGCTACTTGGTTTCTTCTTTGCGGGGGCCTTCTTCTTCACCATGGTGGAAGAGTTTAAAGGTTATGGCGTATGGTGGTTAAGGAAGGTGTGGGGAAGTGGTGTTCAGAAGTTTGGAAATGGTGGTGTGGGTGAGAGTGAAAGTGATGAAGTGGTAGAGTGAATATTGGTTATGAGGGAATTAAAAGTGTATGGGAAGTTGCAGAGGTGGTAGTGGGAGGGGTGTTTGTAACGTATTGAGGAGTGATGGAGTGGGTGTAGGCGGTTATAGGGAGAGTAGGCTGGTAGGTGGCAGGTACTTTTATTGCTTCGACTAACGTGCTAACATGGTGTCAGTTACTTTTCAGCCGGAACGTTTCCCGCGTCGCTCCGCCTTCCCGCTTCTCGACGCTTCTCTGCACAAGACACAAAAATTAGGATTTTCTTAGGTGGGAAAATTTAATTTTCTGACTTGGTCAAGAGAAAAATCAAATCAGGGTCTTCTTTCCTTCCACTCACACACTTTGCTTGTTGAGGCAAAGTGCTAGAATGAGTTAATAGGGCTCATGGGCTAAAATCAAAAATAAAACACACCAAAAAATAAAAACAAAGAAGTAAAGAAACTAAAAGCAATAAAAATATCAGGTTGCCTCCTGGCCAGCGTCTTGATTTAGCGTTGTTGGCATCGACGTAGTGCTGCCCTTTGATCAAGCTTCTTCAGGGGGATCTTTTTGGGGCATGGTCCTTGACTATTTCCATTGACTTTGAAGATTGTCTTGGTCTTGAGATCCTGAATATTTGCGGAGCCATTACGGTAATGCTCCCAAACCATGTGTGGTCCTTTCCACTTGGTAGATAACTTGTCAGAGGCAAATCTGAGGCGATTCACATATAATAGCACCATCTCGCCTTTGTTGAATCTCATTTCACGAGCTATGTGGTCATGCCACTTCTTCAGCTTCTTCTTGTACAAGGCAGCTGTTGGTCCCGAAAGAGCAAGGTTTGGTGTATGGGGGGGGGAATACACCAAACACTAACTTTTTAGTTTACTTGACAATTTATATGAGAGCTCAAGCTATTCTGTATAAGAAATTGCTTGGGATGACTGACCAGATCGATAAACAGATCAGTATCTGGTTTAGTCCAAACAGATTACTCTCAAGGTGAAGACACTTAACAGATAATAAGAGTGATCTTATTACCTTTTGAGTGTAGAGTGAGTGCGGAATAATGGTGGATTAATGATTGCTCTTGTTTTGAAAACCTTAAGGAATTAATCAGATTGTTTAAAACAGATTGATTCAGAATGCAGCTAATATGATAGTGCAGGAGGTTAGGATAATAAGCAACAGATAATAAGAATGCAGAAAAGTAAAGCACACGATGTTTAACGTGGTTCGGGAAAACCCTACGTCCACGATCTGGTCAAAACTAGACCAGATTATCCACTACTAGGATACTCTGCTTCTTTATACTCGTGGAGAACGAGTCACAAGTACCAATCACAACTAGAGTGATACTTATGCACGAATGAAGGGTCGTGTCCCTTTACAACAGATTACCTCTACGTTACCACTAGAAAACTACTAGCTAGCAGGGTGATCTCCTTTCTCTCGACAAGGCAGACTTGAATCGAGGTGGTTGGTGTGATGTAGAATCACAAGATGTTGAAGCTCTAAGTCTGGAATGCAGAGTGCTTGAATGATAATTGCAGTATAGTTCGTGCGTATTCTCTCCTTCTTCCAGATTGTTGACTTCAACTATATAGGCATTGAATATTGAAATTCTAGCCGTTGTTGATTGGTGTGATATAGATGGTATATTGCCAATCAGTGATTTTCATCATATCTGTTCTTGCCATATAGGAAAGGTTGACTCAATCTTTGATTTATGGAAATCAGATTGTTAACGGTCTCTTTCCTTATATGTTTTAATCGTAGATCAACTTTCCAAACCCTGTTGGATGGATCTTGATCTTGACATGGCAAGTGCATATGATGTGTAGGATGATGTCAGCTAAAGGCTTGATGACTCAAACGCTCTGGTTCATCGCTGTAATCATCGATCTGGTCATCGATCTGGTCATCGATCTGGTCACTGTCTGTTACAGCAGATCGATTCCTTTGAGCGTGAAATCTTGACCTTCATCCTATTCTAAGTTGAGAATGACTTCTATAGGAACATATCCTTTACATTATAAGTCATCTCCTAATCAGTTCCAAAACAGAAATCACTTAAACTATAGTGATCTGGATTTTACACGAGGAACAGGTTAACATACAGACCAGCTAAGTGTGTTTCGAAAGACCATCATCAACACTAATCTTTAGGGTTCCCAACAATTTCCCCCTTGTTGATGATGTCGAAACCACACTTTTACGAAAGGATCCTATCTGCATAATACAGATCGGTCTGGTCTGGTTTTCCAGTTGTTGTTAGCACGTTATTAATGTTTATAACGTTTAAGGATATTTTATATGTGTTCTGGACAATGAGTTGTTGTCATCAGAAACTCAAAATGGATTTCATATATTGATAAGAAGACAAGAGAGGTTACAGATAAACAGAACAGATTATAAGAAAAGGCAGATCATAAAGATATAAGAAAATAAGACTACTATCTGCTTTTTCTTCTCTCCTCTTGCTGCTTCTTCATCTTTGCTCTGGTCTCATCAGAAATGAGCTGAACGCTCTCATACACTCCTTCTCTTACTCTGATGTAATCTGGATCTTCAGCATCCACTTTGTACCCTCTGTTTTCTGCTAGCTGGTTTATGAAATTCAGCAGAAAGGTTTTGTCCGGGAGATCTGTCCCAGGAATAGTGGGACAGGTCCTGAACTCCCTTTCTGGAGCAGTTATCTGGACTTGGGCTTTGACAGCAGCGGCTCTGATTTCTCCCACCAAGTCTTTTGCATCGTTCTGCTCAAGATATAGGTTGAAGGCTTCATTTGGTGACCCCTCACAGTAGAGAGGTTCTTTGAGAAAATACCGGCACATTATGAACCCATACTTCAGTCCTTCATATCCTTCTTTCAAATGATCTGGGACCCAGTTGGTCTCTCCCTGTTTTAAAGATTTGCGAATGGGAGCAGATGAGAACCAGCTGGATCCTGCTTTCTTCTTTTTCTTGGAAGACTGGCTTGATCTGGTTGGAGAAAAGGTCTTCTGAGCTTGGAAGGATGGAGAGCTGGCTGGTTTCTTTGCAGTTGAAGTACCAGATCCAGTCAGGGTCTTCTGTTTTTCTTCTGCTGCTTTCTGTTTCTTCTTTTCTTGAGCAGCAGATGACAGCAGCTTTTTCTTCTCAATTCCTTCCCCCTTTTCGACATCATCAATAAAAGATTGAATGAATGTCTTGAGGGAAGTGACCTCAGACTTCAGCTCTGCAACCTCCTTGTCTGATTCAAATCTGCTAGACAGCAGTGCAGTGATGTTGAGGTTGGAGTCATTGATCTGCTTCTGAAGAGAAGCCTGTGAGTTGGCTAGATCAGATTTGATCTCTTCTTGTGCTGCTTTGATGTCAGCAGTCTCATCAAAGTATGAAGTGATGAGGGTGGAAGTTGGGTAGCGCAGATCACTGAGTTTTCTTTCAACGAAATTTTTCCCATCAGCTTCAAACTGCCTTAGCATGGCTTTGGTATGAGAGATGGTTTCCTTGATAACATCAGCAGCTATCCCATCAGTCTGGGTCTTCACTATATCGTGCACCAGGTCTTTCTCTTTGTTTGCAAAGGCACTGATGATCTTGTACATTTCTTTCACTTTGAATTCTGTAGAAAACAGATTCTGATCAATCTGTGCCTTACGATCTTCAGCAGCAGCTCTGTCATCATCCATTTTCTTGCTTATCTCCTCAAGTTTCAAGCGACAGAGACGCCTCAGATCAGTGTCGACCTGGTTGACATGAGATTGCAGATGGTCATTGAACTCTGTTAGTATGCGTGTGGCTTCGTCTTGGACTGTGGTCAGTGTGCCGTACATATACTGATCCACCTTCTGGGAGATGAGATCTCGGATTTGTGTATGAGACAGTGATTGATATTGGTCCATCAATATGTCCTCCAGAGTGAATGACTGCACATGAACGTTCTGTGCTGCGGCAACAGCAGGAGTGATAATTTCATTTGTAAGTTCACCGCCAATGGTCTGACCAAGAAGTTCTTCCTCTGCTGATGCAGGTTCTTCCTCAGTTGGTGCAGGTGGGGTAGTGATCTGCACACCAGTGTCAGTCATGACCTGGTCTGGTGCAGGGTCTGCTATTGCTGCACCCTGTTGGTGAGCAGCAGATGGAATCTCAGTTTCATCTTCATCAACTACACTGTTGTAGAAATCCAGCTTACCAGCTTTCTCATAGATTTCTCTCAAATTAATCTGCAGCTTCTGAGCTTCTAGCTGAGCTAATGCAAGGATGGATTGAGAGAAGCTTTCTCTTAGCTCAGCAACGGATGAGACTTCAAAGATATTCAACAGTGTGGCTTCCTCTGCCTTGAGCTGGTCGATTGATCTAATTTTAAGCAGAGCAGCCAAGACATAGAACTCCTTGTCTTTGATTAGCAGCAGCAATTTGATCCTCTTAGCTGCATCATAGCTCTCAGGCGTGAGCTGGATGCCAGGAAATGTGCTGATTACTGCTCTGTCAGCTTCTGCTTCAATCATTTTCATAACAGACTGAGCTGTTTTATTCTCCACATCTTCATCTGAAGATTCGATTTCTTCTTCATCTTCTTCATTGATTTGTTCTAGAGGCTCAGCAGAAGATGAGCTGATCGTGTGAGCTGGGGAGAAATCCCTGGGCTGATCTGGGTGTACTGTTGACAGAGGTTCCACATCTTCTGGTTCATCAACCAGCACTACCACTTCTTCCTCCTCAACCTCCTGTTGAGGGAGTGCAGATTCTTGTGCTGGTTCTGGGCTTTGTTCTGTATCAGCCAATTTTTGAAGCTTTCGTCGTTTACTTTTTGGTGGTTGAGCTGCTGTAGATATGTCAGTTTCAACCGAGCTGGCTCTCCTGGTTGTTCTCTTGGTAGGAGTTCTCTCTGATTGCTTCTCCTTGGTTGCTTGAGATTTTGTGGATCGATCTGCTGGACCAGAAGGAGGAATCCAGATAGGATTTGAACTTCCCATCTCCATCAGAGCGTTGAAGACTACAGGGTCTTTAGCTCTGGTAATCAGATTTGCCGAAATGCCCATCGACATCTCAATCTGATGTTGGTCCTTTGGAAAATGCTGTTTCGCATTGAACTCAACTGCTGCATCCCATTGGTGATGAGGAAAGAATGATTCCAGCATAAAGCAGATCTTTGTGGAGTGACGAAGTGTGCTCCTTTTAACTTCAATGCCAGGGGAGCTGCCTTTCACGAATAGGATCATCTTGGCCTCTTTTGCCAAGAGATCGTATAAGATCCTGCTCCAGTTGACAGGCAGATCAAGAATCACGGCAGCTAATATCCTGAACTTTTCAGGAGTGACTTGATCGTAGGATCCATTGTGATTTAAGAAAATCCGCTGAACGAATTCAAACAGGATCCTGAACTCTGGTGCGAGAAGTGAGCGAACAAACATCCTGTTTGTGTAGTGGATAGGCACGATCATGACCATCTCCACAGCTTCTTGCAGCTGTTCTGCAGTAATTTCACCCAGTTTTATTCCTTCATCTTTGACCTTATAGGCAGCGTTGATAAGGTTGATAACATTGTAGGGAGTGTTGCTGACTGTATTCCCTTTGCTCACCCTGATGGTGGCCTCATCTCTACCTTTCTCTTCCTGCCATGAGAGGTAGAATGCTGCTACATCCTTAGGAAGGAAGTGCACAGGATGTGATGTAATTATATTGTAGAAACCTACACAGAACATAGTAGTATAGATGTGAGCACTGTCCTTCCATCAGTGAAGTATAAGTGCCACAAGAACAGTTTATGCAGTGCTATGTAATTTACCGATATCACATACAAGAGAATAGATACAGAGTAAAAACTCTTAGACATTATGAATACTAATTAAAAAACGAAATATGAAACCTTTGCACTGACGAACGAGATCAAATGCCTTCTCCAGTTTATGAAACCCGAAGGTGTCAAGAACCGCAAAAAGGTCTTGGTGAATATAAGGTTTCAGATAGGTTGCTTGTTCCAGAAAAGCAGACGATTTGGGAGCCATTTTTGCTAAAGAACAGAGTTTTTGCGAAGGAAAAGAGAACTTTGGAAAGCAGAGAATTTTCTAAGTGTTTGAGAAAGTTTGTAAGTGTAAGTGATACACAAACCGCCTTATCAATCTATATGCGCAAAAAGGAAGATAAGTAAGGTAATAAAATATTCAGAAATCCTTCCCTTTTTCAGCTTTCCCGCCTTTCCATGTACTAGGTTTTCAACCCATAGTCGCCTCTCCTTTTCGTATGATGCACGCGCTATGATCGAACGGTTATGAGATGGTGCGTTATTTTTGATGCAATCTTTTATCTCCCTTTTTCTAGATTTGGTAGATATTTTCCTCGATCACGTCTCCCAATTACTGCATGCAATCATCAAAAATAGATGATTTGGAAATCTAATGTCAGAATAGAGAGAATTAGTCGCCGTATATAGTTGACCTTTCCCCCTTAACCAAGTAATATACTAATTAATATATTAATTCTATATCCACGTGTCATTGGGTAATCTGGTTGAGGTCAATCTGGTGGAGCGTTTGTTAACCACTTTTTGTTCAAGGTATCTCTTATCTTTCTGGTTGAAGCTTTTCTGGTTCAACTTTCTGTTAAAGTTTAACTAACTTCACTTTGAGACTTGCTGGTTTGAGGCTCTCTGGTTTAGCTTTCTGCCTTTGAGACTTGCTGGTTTTGAGACTCTCTGGTTTAGCTTTCTGCCTTTGAGACTTGCTGGTTTTGAGACTCTCTGGTTTAGCTTTCTGCCCCTGTTCAATCTGGTTGCTTTTTAGTAATTCCTGGTTGGAATTTTATTTAATCTGTATTGACATGTGTGTCAGTAATCTGGTGTTAGTTCCCTGTAGGAATTTCTAGTGATCTGGATCTTGTCACTCTGGATCATGATGATCTGGTTTTGATTCCCTGTAGGATTTTATCAATCTGGATCATAATGATCTGGTTTAGATCAATCTGGTTTAGATCAATCTGGTTTAGATCAATCTGGTTCTCTCCTCAAGATTTAGGAGTCCTAGCTTTCCACAAAGCATCTTAAATCTTTCTTCTGGTAATGCCTTAGTGAGGATATCTGCTCTCTGAACTTCAGTATGTATTTTCTCAATCTGTACATGTTTTCTTTCAACATGATCTCTTATGAAGTGATGCCTTACGTCAACATGTTTGCATCTGGTGTGCAGCACTGGGTTCTGTGTAATTGCTATAGCACTTGAGCTGTCACAGAAGATTGGTATTTCCTTGACATCAATCTCATAGTCTTTAAGCTGTTGTCTTAACCACAGTATTTGTGCACAACAACTTCCAGCTGCCATATATTCTGCCTCTGTAGTTGAAGTGGCAACTGATGTCTGTTTCTTTGAGAACCAAGAAATCAGTTTATTCCCTAAAAACTGACATGTACCAGATGTTGACTTTCTGTCCAGTTTACATCCAGCATAGTCTGAATCAGTATATCCAGATAGCTCAAAATTGTCTTCACATGAATACCATAATCCTATATGGGCTGTTCCCTTTAGATATCTTAGTATCTTCTTAGCTGCTTCCATGTGAGACTCTTTGGGATTTGCTTGATATCTAGCACATACTCCTACTGCATAGGTAATGTCAGGTCGACTTGCAGTTAGATAGAGTAATGATCCTATGATCCCTCTGTATTGTGTAACATTTGCTAGTTTTCCTTCAGGATCTGGACCAATTTTCCCATTGGTCTGCATTGGGATTTTCACTGGATTACTGTCTTTTAATCCAAACTTGGCTAGCAGATCGTTGATGTATTTAGTCTGATTAATAAAGATACCATCTGGTAACTGCTTGCCCTGCAAACCTAGAAAGAAACTCATTTCTCCCATCATGGACATTTGATACTTATTTTTCATAAGTTCAGCAAATTTGTCACACAGATAGGTAGATTGAGATCCAAAAATGATGTCATCTACATAGATCTGGACTAAGAGAATGTTTTCTTTGACTTTGATGATGAACAAAGTCTTGTCAACAGATCCTCTTTTGAATCCAGATTCTAGTAGGAAGGTAGATAAGGTCTCATACCATGCTCTAGGGGCTTGTTTTAGACCATAGACTGCTTTAGCTAGTCTGTATACTTTCTGATCTGGATCTGCCTCTTCAAATCCAGGTGGCTGTTCCACATATACTTCTTCTTCAAGAATACCGTTGAGGAAGGCACTTTTGACATCCATCTGGTACACCTTGAATCGTCTGTGAGCAGCATATGCTAAGAACAACCTTATTGCTTCTAATATGGCTACTGGTGCGAATGTTTCATCGAAATCAATGCCCTCTTGTTGATTATAGCCTTTAGCTACTAATCTGGCTTTGTTTCTGACTACTTCACCATTCTCATCTCGTTTGTTTTTGAACACCCATTTTACACCTATTACACCTTGGTGTTTGGGTCTGTCCACGAGATACCAGACTTCATTTCTTTTGAACTCATTGAGTTCTTCTTGCATTGCTGTTATCCAATCTGCATCTTGAAGTGCTTCATAAGCATCAGATGGCTCCATGCGAGAGAGGTAACAGCTCAACAATGCACTTTCTCCATGCATTCTTCTAGTCTTCACACGATCTGATGGGTTCCCAACGATCTGTTCTGGTGGATGATCTTGTATCCATCTTCTTCTCCTGGTTATTTCTTCATCAGATAACTCAGGATCAGGTTGATCTGTTGGTTCCTCAAATTCAGGGTGTGCTGTTGTCGTAGCATGAAATGGATTCTCATCTGGGCTTTCTTCTGGATGTTGATCATCATTTGTGGTAATTGTATCATTGACTTCTGTTGATGATCTGTTCTCATCCAGGTTAGGTAGTAATATTCCCCCTTGCTGTATGATCTCCTCAGCAACAGGTTGAGTGATAATTTCTTCATCCTCACTCCTAGAATTCCAGATAAGAACATCTTCTAGTAATAGATCATTCATCCTTCTGGTTGTCACCTGATTGTCTGTCTGCTTTTCATCTGGTGATCTGTACTCAATAATAGACTCATCAAAAACAACATGAGGTGTTACTTCCACAATATGAGAATTCTTATTGTAAACTCGATAAGCTTTACTGATATCAGAATATCCTAAGAATATTCCAGGGTCAGTTTTGCTATCAAAAGTTTTCAACTGAGATTTCCCATTATTGTGTATGTAACATAAACAGCCAAAAGTTCTAAAATAGGAGATCTTAGGCTTTCTGTTGTTCCATATTTCATATGGAGTCTTTCCATGTCTGAGTGTGATGGATGATCTGTTTTGAGTATAGCAGGCTGTGTATATAGCTTCTGCCCAGAATTTCTTCGGTAGATTTGTAGCATTAAGCATCGTGCGAGCTGCTTCTTTGAGTGATCTGTTTCTTCTCTCAACTACTCCATTCTGTTGAGGAGTTCGAGTAGCAGATGTTTGATGAGTGATTCCCATCTTGTTGCAATATGCTACAATCTTCTGGTTGAGAAATTCTGTTCCTCGATCTGTTCTGATAGAGGTTATACTCAACTCTTTCTGTTTAGTGATTTTGTGTAGAAATTCAGGGAGCTTGTCTAGAGTCTCTTTCTTTTTCAACAGAAAGATGACCCAAGTGAATCTTGAGTAATCATCTATGATTACCAAAGTGTACTTTCTCCCATTGATACTTAGTGGTTTGACTGGTCCAAACAGATCAAGGTGTAACAGCTCTAGTGTCCTTGATGTTGAGTAAGCTGTTTTGCTTGTAAAGGATGATCTGGTCTGCTTTCCAGCTTGACAGGCATCACATATGTGATTTTTATCATACACCTGATCTGGTAGTCCTTCTACTAACTTTTCCTTGGCAATCCTGTTGATTGATTTGAAATTAAGATGACTTAATCTCTTATGCCATAACCAGCTTGTTTCTGATACAGTCTTAGTGACTAAGCAGGTCTCGATCTGGTTTGTCCACTGGACAATATATAACCTATCCTGCAGTTTACCGGTAAGGAGTATTTCATCTCCTTCCTTATTCTTCACCAGACAGTTGTTAGTATCAAAAACAATCTGATTGCCATTAGCACAAAACTGACTTACAGAAAACAGATTGTGACTAAGACCCTCTACGTATGACACATTTGTGATAGTAGTCTTGCCTACTCTGATGTTTCCATACCCTCTGGTATACCCTTTTGAATTACATCCAAAAGTGACCTGTGGGCCTGGTTTCTCTATGTAATCTGTCAGTAGATTCTTGTCACAAGTCATGTGTTTTGAGCAACTGCTATCTATAATCCAGATAGTTCCTCTAGCTATCTTGCTTCTTCTTGCAGTTCTTTGATCCTGCAATTAATCAAACTTAGCTACCCTTTCAACGCTTGGGTGCTTGATTATTAGTAAACAATCCTTTTCGAATCCAGAACATTCTAGGATTAGGAACAGCAATATAGCAGGTAATGATATTTCCCTCATTATCTACTTTGGATACAGATTGTATTTCAGATGGATGAAATCTCTCTATCTTATCATTTTTCAATCCTTTCTTAACTGGTGCTGTCTGGTTGACATTTGTCCTGTTGACAGTTTTTGTCCTGTTGACATTAGTTCTTTGAAGGTGTTCTGTTTCTGTGTAGTGAGCTGGTTGTCCCCTGGTTTGATGATACTGTCTGTTCTTTGCATCTTTCATTATCATCTTTTGAGGATAACCTTTCTTGTTTTTCAAGTCTTTCACTTGATCTGGTATTTTCTTCCTTTCTGGTATGAAGCTTATGGTTCCTGAAGATTTTTCTGAGTGACCTGGATATCCCAATCCAGACTTTCCCTTTTGTTGCAGATTGATTAGCAGTTTGGCACGCTCATCACTCTTGTAGATCATCTCTTTTCCTTTCTTGATCTTCTCTTCAGCAACATTGTATCTTGAGATCAGATCCTTAACTTTTGAGTTAAGAGAGTGAATCTCGCTGTCTTTGCTCTTGATCTGTTCTTCCAGATCAGTAATTTTGGTAACAAATTTAGTGTTTGCTGTGCTTAGAGTCTGCTCAATCTTCTTTAATCTGTCATTCTCTTCAACTACTTCTTTGAACAGTCTTTTGATACTTGAGTAGCTTTTGAACATCTCATTAACTTCATCCCAAGAATATTCATCTTGATCTTCTGTTTCCTGTTCCAGATCAGTATTATTTGAAGAGTTAGAGTTGCAGGAATTTACCTCTACGTCATCTAGACCGTTGTCCAGGCCTACATAGCATTCATTCCAGCTTTCTTCATCGTCAGCAATGAAAGCTTCATCATTTTCTGATGAGCTGTCTGAGAAGTGACTCGAGCTGCTTGAGTTCTGTTCAGCTATCATGGCTTTGCGCTCATGTTTAAGCTTTCGATCTCTTTTGGCTCTTAGCTCTTCTCTTTGACTTCTGGACAGATCAGGACAATCTGTTTTGAAATGACCTGTTCTGCCACATTCAAAGCAATTGTAATCTGTAGAACTTGAGGTCTTTGTTGTTCTAGTAGTCTGTTGTTTGGATTCATTTTTGTTATCAGATTGATCATTATCATACTTCCTGTTGAAGTTCCTCTTATTATCTTTGTAGAAGCGTCTGTACTTCTTCGATCTGGTTTCCATCTTGTCCATTCGTTTAGCTATCATTGCAAATTCTTTTAAGAGTTTGTCATAGCCTTTCTCTTCATCTGGAGTAACAGACTCAGAAGGATCATCTGGTTTGCTCTTCGCTTTGAAGGCTACCTCTTTGTCCTTCTTTGAATTGTTATCTGCCTTTTTGGACAGATGATCTGGTCCTCGAATTCTTTGAATGTCACACTCATGACCTTCGAGATGATCAAATAGGGCTTCAGTGGACAGATCATTGAAGTCTGCTCTTAGAGGTTGCATTGCTGCATAGATCTCCCAACTTGGTGGAAGTGCTCTAAGAACTTTCATGTTCTTCTCCCTTTGAGTATACTTATTCTTTTTGAATGCAGATATTTCTAGAAGAATTCCAGTGAATCTCATCTTCATCTGTTCTATTGTCTCGCCTGATTTCATTTTGAATTCATCATATTTGTTGCAGGCTAGAGACAGTTTGTTCTCGATCATCACTTCAGATCCAAGCGCCAGGTCTCTCAAGGCTTCCCACATCTCTTTGGCTGTATCAAGATCTTGGATCTTGGCCAGATGTACGCCTTTGACCGTGCTGGAAATGATCCCTTTGGCAAAATCATCGAGATTTGCCTCTCTCCTTTCTTCGGAGGTATATTTTCTGGGATCTTTTAGGACAGTTTCTTTGACTGCTCCTGTATCTGTGATACGAGTGGTCTCTTCTGTGATTGCCAATGGCCCTTCTTCGATTACTTTCCACATCAGGCAGTGATGGGCTTTGAGACACATTTTGATTCTGAAACTCCATTCTCTATATCCTTGGATAGAGAATTCTTCGCAAGCCCTGATAACAGAAGACTCCATAACAGATAGTATGCAAGTGAGTGAAAAAGGTTTTCCTAGATCTATTCAAGTAGACCACGCAGGTTTTAACCTTGTGAAACAAAACAATGGTCAGTTTGAACCAC
>JAPKLX010000003.1:7266054-7276222 GCA_026898415.1 Leonotis leonurus | reverse complement strand
GTCTTCTCTTGACAGCGTGCTTGTCGGAGAGTACGTAGTAGATTCCAGAACATAATCCTAGCACTTCTCTTAGAATACTGAAGGTGACACTGGTTTTCTGCCTCAGATCCATGTAACAATACACCCTTTTGCCAATTTTGCATGCTCGAGCATTTCTAACATTAGTCTTCCACTTTGTTGATTGGTGTTGGATTTTATTTTAACGTAATAAATGTTGGATTTCTACTCATTTATCTTCTTCTTTTTGTTGCTACTTAATTTGTTTTGTCCTAAAATTGTAATGGTTGGGATTTGGGAGATTCTAGTCGAGTAAATAATCCCACTTTTGAAAGCCTTTTCTAATGATATTATTTTTTTGCAAAGAAGCAGCTTGTGTAAAACGAAAGACCTGTTGCTGTGTTTATTCGATCTGCAAACATGATTTTCGGTACCGAGGATTACCCAGTTTCTGGTTGCTGGTCTATTTTTTGCATTGACTGATCTGTGTCCGTTGACGATTCGGAGCTACAATTTCGAGGAGTCGGCTTGAAAGACTGCTCACTTTTGCCTTGAACCCTTTCAGCCAGTTTTGACAGCATTCTTTTCTTTAGGTAAGAATGCCAGTGATTTTTTTATCTCATTATCAGTTCTTCCTGGTATGTGATGTGCTATCTGAGACCACCTAATGGTAAAAAATTGTGTTATGTTAGATTAGATATATCCGTCACAGATTATATTAACAATACATGTTAATTCTTGTAAGTTTTAAGCTCTTCAGTTGTGTCCTATACAGACATTACAGTAACACATCAAACAACAAGGTATGTGGAAGTTTTCTACAATGAGTTTTTGCCTCAATACTGATACAATCTCATGTATATCATTTCATCCTAAATTCTCACTACAGAAACATGCCTAGTTCTATTTTATTTATTTATTTTCATCAACCTATAGAATAAAAGTTTGATAGCTAAGAAGGTGTGAAATACTTAGTGTTTTCTTGATCAAGTTCAAGTTGGTAATAGATATATAAAAATATGAAGTGGGCAGGTGCAAGTCAATGATCAAGTTCTTGTAAGAATTGTATGATTGAAGAAGTTCATTAGTTTCTTACTTATTTCCTAGTACTCCATGAAGGGCCAAAATATTATCCTCCTCTTCAAGGGTAAACGCCCCTCTCTTCAACCCTGACCTTAGATAATTAATCCACCTTGTTCTGCAGCTCTTCCCATTTCTTTGTAGACCTGCCAAGAATAAACAATGTATAGTAGATGATTAACAAGCAAGCACACTTTAGAATTTTTTATAAGTTGGGATAGGATATTAAATGTTTGTCATCAGTTTGTATCCTTTAGTATCATAAGACTGACAGATTATACAAAGTTTTATTGTTGACTATCTGCAATCCCACTGGTTCAATATGAAAATAAAAGGGTTATTTTAAGAGGTGTTAATAAAAATTGAATGAAAACTAATGAATTCATGTAAGATGCAGGGATACCATTAGCTGAAGATATAAAAATAGATCGCTTTACTGCATATTCTCATTGGACCACTGCTTATTCAAAGTCATAAGCGTGATTAGGTTTTGTTCTCATTTCTTATGCAATCATATGACGTAAACTTTGACTCTGCAATTTACAGTAACTGCAGCTCCTAATCAGGCTGTTGCTGTCATAAAATGGCATTTACCATGTAGTGACACAGTAAGTATATATCATCAGAGTTACATCAATATTCATATATATATATATATATATATATATATATATATATATATGTACAGACACACACATACATAGGTTGTTCCTATCTTGGCCTTGCATGCAGACTGCACACTCCAATCATTCATTTATTCAGCTTTTTCTTGCTAAATCACCATATCCATGATTGCATTCTGCGGTAGTTTTAAAAAGCCAATCCTGATTTTATCGACCGTTTGATGCTTCATATTTTCAAGGCATACTTGGGAGCTCGTCTTCAAATTGATGCAATCATAAGCCAAAATTATTCGAAAGAAGCCGCTGAAGAAGAAGACTTGGATTTCTCTGCGCAGTTTGTCTCGTTGCTCTACAATTTCAGGTATAATCGATATATATATATATATATATATAGGAGAGAGATCAAATAAAAATGTTATATGATCTTCCTTGAATATACAATGCTTAAATATTATTTGTTCATTGCAGCTATCCTTATACTGTATTGTATCTAAATGTAGCAGATATATAAAGAGAGATAAAAAATGTGAAAACATGCAAAACAGTTAGAAAATAAGAAAAACTATCCCTTTTTTTTCGCCATTATTTTCAATAGTACTAGGCTAGCAATAGTATACTAGTATTAGTAGTAGAAGAAGAGGAAGAAGAAGAATATGTTGGTAATAGATTGTTATATTAAGATTCCTTCTTTGTTAAATTAAACATTTTAGGTTGGTAATGGATAAATCATGGATGTCAAAGAATAGGTTGTCACGTGAGTATGAGCTTGGAGTAGACTCTTTCATGCACTTTGCCATGCAAAGTGCAGTTAATCATGAAACAATGTCATGCCCATGTTCAACATGTTGAAATCTAACGAGGAAAAAGATTGACCTTGTAAGGTTACATTTGTTGGCTAATGGTATGGATTTAACATACCATACATGGATATGGCATGGAGAAAGATCTACATCTAGTTACTCAGTGAATAATTTAGAACAATTAGAGCATGGTGAAGATGATCACTATCTTGATGAAGAAGCGATTGATATGGTGCATGCTGCATACGATGAAACTGACAATCCAAGAGATTTCATAAAATTACTTGAGGATGCAGAGAAACCACTATATCCTGGATGCGTGAAATTCACCAAGCTATCTGCAGTTGTGAAACTATATAACTTGAAGGCCAAGCATAGTTGGAGTGATAAGAGTTTTGCAGACTTTCTTACTTTGTTGGGAGATATGCTGCCAGCCTTCAATGAGTTGCCTTTATCCATGTATGATGCTAAGAAAATTTTAGTTTCTTTGGGTATGGAATATAAGAAAATTCACGCATGCCCCAATGATTGCGTCCTGTATTGGAAGGAGTATGAGGAATATTCGAGTTGCCCAACTTGTGGTGTTTCAAGATGGAAAGAATACAGGAATATTCTAGCAAAGGTATTATGGTACTTTCCACCTATTCCGAGATTTCAAAGAATGTTCCGAAGCAAGGATATTGCGAAGAACTTGAATTGGTATTCCGATGAGAGAATTGTTGATGCTTATCTGCGTCATCCAGCCGATTCACCCTCTTGGAAGCTTGTGGACCGTAGGTGGCCAGAATTTGCTAAGGAGACAAGAAATCTTAGATTAGCGTTGTCGGCTGATGGGATCAATCCCCATAGCTTGATGAACTCCACTTATAGTTGTTGGCCCGTTTTATTGATGACTTATAATCTTCCTCCGTGGCTTTGTTTGAAGCGAAAATTTATCATGCTTACCATGTTAATTGCTGGTCCTAAGCAGCCAGGGAATGATATCGATGTCTACTTAGCTCCTCTAATTGACGACTTAAAACAATTATGGATAGTAGGCATTCCAACATATGATGCTTATCGGGATGAAAGTTTTCTACTTAGAGCTATCTTGCTATGGACAATAAATGATTTTCCAGCTTATGGAAACTTATCAGGATGCAAGGTGAAAGGATATAATTCATGTCCTATATGTGGTGAAAACACATGTGCAAAAAGGTTGAAGCACAGCCGGAAGATGTCATTCACGGGTCACAGAAGGTTTCTTCATGTAAATCATCCTTACAGAAGACAAAAGAAAGCATTTGACGGGACACAAGAGTTTGGGATTGCACCAAACCCACTGAGTGGTTGTGAAGTTTTGAAACGTGTTGCTTCGATACAATGCAAATGGGGAAAATCTCGTAAATCAAATAAGGATGGTAATGCAGCAATTTGGAAGAAGAAGTCAATCTTCTTTGAATTGGAGTATTGGGAACATCTACATGTTCGGCATATACTCGATGTGATGCACATTGAAAAGAATATATGCGAAAGTCTCATTGGTACATTACTCGACATTCTAGGAAAAACAAAGGATGGGATAGCATCGAGACGAGATCTTGCTGAGATGAATATGAGATCCGAGTTGGCGCCAGTTGTGGATGAAAAGAGAACTTATTTGCCACCTGCATGTTATACATTAAGTAGGGCCGAGAGAAGGAAAGTTTGTGAATCTTTGTCGGGTATGAAGGTTCCAACAGGTTATTCATCAAATGTGAAGAGGTTGGTGAACTTGAAAGACTTGAAACTTATCGGACTTAAGTCACACGATTGTCATACGTTGATGCAACAATTACTTCCTGTTGCAATCCGTGGAGTCTTACCGGATAATGTAAGAATTGCGATCACGAGATTGTGTTTCTTCTTCAATGCGGTGTGCAGCAAAGTGATAGATGCATCAAAGTTAGATGACATTCAACGAGAGCTTGTGACGACATTGTGCTTGTTAGAGAAATACTTTCCTCCGTCATTCTTTGATATCATGGTTCATTTAACTGTTCACCTTGTACGAGAAGTCAAATTGTGTGGACCAGTATGGTATAGATGGATGTATCCATTTGAAAGGTACATGCGGGTATTGAAAGGTTATGTGAGAAATCGAAATCGGCCAGAAGGGTGCATTGCAGAGTGTTATATTGCAGAAGAGGCCGTTGAGTTTTGCTCAGACTATTTATCGAATGTGAGAACATGTGGCATCCCAACGACACAACACCGCGACCCTCTTATTAAGCCTCTATCAAGTGCAAAGGTGGATTCCATCAGTGATGAGGACTTAGCGCAAACACATCGTCATATACTTGCAAATGAGGCTGAGATTGATCCTTACATCGAGTAAGTTATTCAAGTCATACTACTATCCTTTATGGGAGTCTATTTTACAATAACTAATACCAAGTGGTTATTCAATCATCAGGGCCCACATGGCCCATTTGGCAACAACATCAGGGAATAAGGCTAAGAATGCGAAATGGCTACAAGATCAACATAATCGATTATTTTCTAGTTGGTTGCGTGTTCGAGTAAGTTTAGTAAATATATATTTTTAATTAATGCAATACTATGCAACAAGTCTTACTAATCTAAGAACTAATACACATCATGGTACTAGGTTGCAAGTGAAAATAATCATTCCACACACAAAATCTCAGAAAAGCTGAAGTGGATTGCAGAGGGGCCAAGAAAGTCTGTGTTGAAGTATGATAGTTACTTGGTCAATGGAGTTACTTTCTACACAAAGGAGCGTGATCAAGTACGGGTTGTTCAAAATTCCGGAGTTAGCTTAGTTGCAAAGACCATGCAACTTGCTAGTGCGAAAGATAAGAATCCGGTTGTGACTGACATGGTGTTTTATGGAGTTGTTGAAGAGATATGGGAACTTGATTACCACAAGTTCCAAATTCCAATGTTCAAGTGTAAATGGGTAGAAAATAAAAATGGCATCAAAGTAGATGATTCTGGGTTCACATTGGTTAACCTGAATAAGATTGGATTCAAACATGATAAATTTATTTTGGCTAGTCAAGCAAAACAAGTTTTTTATATTGAAGACCCCAGTGATCATGAATGGTCTGTTGTACTTGCTACACCTAGTAGAGAGTATTTTGAATACACAACTGCCGGTGAATTTGAAGATACCGTAATGAACGTCCCTTGTTTTTCCAAAAATGTGTCTACCAAGGATGACAATGCAATAGATGAAAATGAGATACCGTATGTTCGTAATGATTGTGATGGGACGTGGATTGACAATCTGAACAATTAAATTTTAGGGTATTCTTTTTTTTTTACTATTTGACTGTTTGTTTGTTATATCACTGGATGCATATAATGTTATATTGTGATTGCATTATTGTATTATTGTTTACTTTTTATATTAAAACAATCTAACTTCTTATAGTGTTGAATGCAGATTGTTCGCATCCATGGAAACACGGAGAAAACGCCTTTCAAAGAATAAAGAAACAGAGACATCGGCTGGTTTAAATAAAATAGGACGGTTGGAGGAGATTGATAATGATGTTGAAGGAGATACCATATTTGATGCATCAAAGAGTACCTCATCTTCACGATCCACTAGGGGGAAAACAAAAATGCATTGTCTGGCAATCGCAAGGGTTCTAGGCATGAGGACAGATATACAATTGAATGAGTTTGGGCAGGTTATTGGAAATGCTGGAAGTCAGTTGCAAAGTTATGTTGGTGTTTTGGCTAGGGAAAAAGTGAATATCACGTATGATTCTTGGAAAAATGTTCCGGCTGAGGTGAAGGAGCTTATATGGGAGTCTGTAAATGTAAGTACTTATTTAATTGTCTTGCAATTTACTTAAGGATATTTTATTATTATTTCTGATGTATTGTGTATATCTTGTAGTTATCTTTCAATGTTAATCAGAGTTGGAAGGATGCATGTTTCACCTCGGCTAATACCAAGTGGCGCCAATTCAAGACCAAACTCACTAATAAGTTTGTGTATGCAAGGATAGATTCACCCGATTTGAATACACCTCCACATGAATATCCTTACATCAATGCATCTGATTGGAGTGCTTTTGTTATTAGCCGCTTGTCTGATAACTTCAAGGTAATATGTTTAAGTATGTAGATTTCTTATTTTGTATATTTATGCTGATGAACATTGAAGCTGATTTATAATTGATTGTACGTGCTCTCTAGAAATTGAGGGAGAAACAAATAGAACGCAGAGGTTTGAACGTTTTTCCTTACCGTTTCAGCAGGAAAGGATATGCAAAACATGCCAGTGAAAATGTAAGTCGCATTTTAGAAAATTGATTATTAGTGTATGTAAGTTTATTAAATATGTTAATAGTAATCAATAATTATTCATGCATGCAGCCCGCTTTGTTGTGTGATGATCCAGAAATTAATCAAGCTACACTTTGGATTGAAGGGCGAAAGAATAAAGATGGAGTACATGAAGGAGATGCCCTAATTGAAAGAGTCACAAAGATTGTAAGCTTACTTTTCAATGTCACATATCTTGTACTTATATGTTAAGTCACACAGATTGTACTTATATTCTATTGATTAATGCAGGATGCCTCTATTTCTAAGAAAAGAGCAGGAGCATTGAATGTAGAGGAAACCAAAGGCCTTTCAATCCTTGAATCTGCACTTGAAAGCGAAGAATATAATGGGCGTTTGAGAGGTGTTGGAGGTCATGTCACTCAGTCTACATACTATAAAGTTCCTCGAGGAAAGAAAGCATACGTAGAGCTCTACAGCCGCCATCAAGAGGAGTTACCGGAAGAAAAAAGAAAAAACGCCGCTCAAGATGCACGCATTGAAAAACTAGAAGCTATTGTGTTCAAAACAGGTACCGAGGAGAAGGGTAGCTGCTCGGTGACGGTGAAGTGTAGACCCAAATTGAATGAGGCACGGCTGCAAACAGATCAAGACTTAGATGAGAACGACAAGTTGGGTGGTGATGATATGGATATGCTAGACAATGATGTGCAGTTACTTGACAAAGCTACTCTATTACAGGTATATTTTATTTTTTTTCCATCTCACTACTTTATAGTTATAATAATTAGTTATAATTGCTTGCATTTTACCTATTGCATAGGGTAAACTTGTGACCTTAACTTTGGAGTCGGGAATGAGTATTGTTGCATATGGTACAATTGTGAAGGTTTGTGGAACAGATGAGCACTTGCCTAAAAACTGCTATCGTGTATCCATCGATGAAGCGGTAGATGAAAATGCCCCTTTGCCCATTCCCTCAAGTGATTATGATAATATTGGTGATGCTGTTGGATCCGTCGTTACATGGCCGGTACACTTGCTGAAATTGAAGGAAGAGGTAATAGTATTTTATTACTTAGAAATTAAAATAATATAAAGTTTTACGTATGTAATGTGAGTTACTTTACCTTCAATCTTTAGAAACTTAAAAAGTCAAAGAAACAAGAAAAGAGAAAGGCGACAGTGGATCTCCTGACCCTTCCGATGGCATTACGTATGGTGTATTGTTATTGTACAGCAGCTCTTGAAAGCAGAGGTAATATAACGATACACATCGCTGAACGTGTCTTCGGAAAAGAACGGACTCTTTACATAAACCTTGAAGATGTCGAGCCTTTTTGCCAATTACAGCCAATTTTGTATACATGCATTGCTGTCTACATATGGTAAATAAAAGTTGAGGTTTATTTCCTTATAAATTCTGTATAGTTGAGGAATATGCTTTCTTTTACTATAAACTTGCTAACATATTTATAGGCACCTATACAAGAGGCTGGAGAGTTTAGGAAAGATCGACAAATTTCGATTTGTTGATCCTTTTAATGTAGGGTATATGCCAACCACGAGAAAAGATAAGAAGACTATCCAGAATGGAATAGAACAAAGAGCACGTGAATTGGCAATAGGGCTTGATGGTACATTGCCCAATCAAATTGTGTTGGTTCCATGTAACGTGGGGTATGAAATTTGCCATCATTGAATACTATTATTGAATTGAATTTGAGAAGTACTTGAATCTAATCTTGTATGTATATGCAGTGAGCACTGGATTCTTACGGTTATCGATCCCGACAAGGAGGAGATTGGTTTGTTGGATCCCCTTTACTCTCGCATTTCAGATAATACTTGGCAACAAGTGGTTCAATTGTAAGTTTTCAACCATCATATATTGTTGCTTCTGGTTTCTTTGCCTCCTACTTACAGTACCTGGAACATGGATGGGCTTTCCATAAATAAGTAGAGACTAAACTTACAATAAGTAGTTGCCATATATTATTTGTTAATGCATCTCTTTCACTGAACTGTTTCTGTGAATATGTTGTAACTTGGGAAAATATGCTTTCAGATTTCTAAGTAATTAGTAGATGTGATTTTTTGTTATCTTTACTGTGGTCTTTTTTTTTTCCTGAGGTATCATTTTCCCTTCTTTCTTTCCTTGATTTTATTCAGTTTCTTAGCATTATCCCTCAAAAAAACTAACATTAAGCCGATCAATGATCATATCTGAAGGGCCTTCAAGATGTTCAATGCGAAGACGCAAAGGAAAGGGAAGAAGACACTTACCTGGAAAATAATTAAGGTATGTTTGAAATAAGTAACAAGTGTAGATAAAGAGTTAAAAATTATTAACTGCCCGATTTTAATGTAGGCTCCTAAACAACCAGACAGTTTACAGTGTGGTTACTACGTGATGAAATACATGAGAGAAATAGTTCAGTTTGATTCGACTGTGATGATTAGTTCGCTACAATCATTGGTAAGTAATAGTTTTCTTTAAAATTAATGTCATAATTTAAGCTTATTCAAAGTGGCGGGACCAAGAATGGGCCTAGCGGAATTGTATCACTGCCAGTATATGTATGTATATATCATATATATCCCTAGCTTAGCTATACGAATCTATGTACGTAATGTAATTAAAGTATGAACAGTAGTGTAGAGAAAAACATGCATAGCTGCATACGCATTGTGGTCCTTATGATTGTATTCTAACTTTGATCAACATCATGTATTAATAAGCTTTGTCTTAGTACGTTTCAAAACATTATGTAGTAGTATATTTTAAAGATTATCTAATATATATTTTTAAATTCACAGTTTATTGAAGAAAAGGGGAATTACTCTCCTGTGGAAATTGATGAAGTGCGTAAGGAGTGGGCTGAATTGGTGCAGGAGTATATTGGATTGTAGCTTTTGGTAATTTTAGGTTTATTTATGTTTGGGACCATGTACGCATTCAAACTTGAAGTATTATTTTTGCGCTTGCTATGGTATTTTTAGGATTACGTATGGTATTTTTAGGATTAAACTTGAATATTGCACTATGCTTTTATGTTAAATTATTTATATTAGTAATTTAATTTTAAATATTTACGTATTTGATGTTTTCATTTCAATTTAATATTTATTTTATTAGTTTTAGCAATAGGTTCAGAAATATAATGTTGTCTTATAAATCAATGACAACGGTTTTAAGAACCTACGACAACGGTTTTAAGAACCTACGAAGCGTTGTCTATAGGTGTATTTTTTACAAAAAGGGTCCTAATAAGCGTTGTCTATAGGTGAATTTTTTACAAGACCTACGATAACGGTTTTAAGAACCGTTGTCTATTATTTACGACAACGGTATATACGACAACACCACTTTCGACAACGGTT
>JAPKLX010000003.1:7240727-7266044 GCA_026898415.1 Leonotis leonurus | reverse complement strand
TATTTACGACAACGGTATATACGACAACACCACTTTCGACAACGGTTATAGAACCGTTGTCTATGAGCGAATTTTTTTAAATACAACAACGGTTCCAGAAACCCTTGTCGTAGCCGTTGTTGTAAATATTTACGACAACGGTTATATTACCGTTGTCTATGAGCGAGAATATACGACAACACCACTTTCGACAAGCGTCGAGGACAGGCTACGACAAGGGTTAAAAACCCTTGTCTATTAGCGATTTTGTAGTAGTGTATAGTTGATCTGGGCACCAGTAAGTGTGTTCGAAGCATAGTAAATTAAATGGCTCTCCTTGCCAATCTTCTGGCCTAGCACTGCTCTTATGGCATAGCCGCTGGCGTCACATATTAGCTCAAAGGGCATCCCGCAGTCAAGTGGTCTAATTACTAGTGCCGAGATCAAGTGGTTCTTCAAAATTTGAAATGCCTTCTTGCACTACTCATCGAAATCCCATGGCACCTCATTCTGGAGTAACCTGTTTATCGGTTGGGCTATCTTGGCAAAGTCCTTGACAAAGCGGCGGTAGAATCCCGTGTGGCCAAGGAATCCCTGCAGTTGTTTCTCATTGGTAGGGTATGGCAGCTTGACAATGATTTCCACCTTGGCAGGATCCACTTCAATCTATTTCTCAGAGATAACGTGGTCAAGTATAATGCCTTCCTTGACCATGAAGTAGCATTCTCGTAGTTGAGCACCAGGCCTTTGTCCACGCACCTTTGCAGTGCCATCTCCAGGTGCTCAAGACACTGGCCAAAACTTCTCCCATAGACTGTGAAGTCGTCCATGAATACCTCAATGCAATGCTCAAGGAGGTCAGAGAATATACTCATCATGCACCTTTGGAATGTGCCGGGGGCGTTGCATAGCCCAAAAGGCATTCTTCGGTCGGCAAAAATTACAAAGGGACAAGTGAATGTAATCTTCTCTTGGTCCTCGAGCGCTATCCATATCTGCATGCAGACTCTCCATCCTGTCTGCAGTCTTGTCGCGATCAGCTCCTTATTCTCGTTCTCCACCACTTATACTCCTAATTTCTTGGGCACAACGTGGATCAGGCTGACCCATCGGTTGTATGAAATGGAATAGATCATCCACATGTCAAGGAGTTTGACAATCTCCTTCTTGACTACCTCCATCATGACTGGATTCAGCTTCCTCTGTGGATCTCGAACTGGTACCGCATCTTGCTCAAGCAGAATGTGATGCTGGCACACCGTAGGGCTGATTCCCTTGATATCGGCTAAGGTCCATCCTATAGACTCCTTGTACTTCCATAGTAGATCTCGGATCCTATCTTCCTCTTCTTGGTGTAACTCCAAGCTAATGATCACTGGCAATGTCTCCTCCTTGCCCAAGTAAATATACTTGAGATGTTTGGGCAAGGTCTTCAGCTCCAACTTTGGTGGTTTGAGTATAGATGATTCCATCTGGTTCCCTGGAACTGGAAATGACTTCGAAACTGGGTGCTCCACTGTTTGAACAGATTCCTCAGTGGTTACTCTTTCCTCCTTGCCCTCTTCCTTGACTGGTTCATCTTCCGTCTTGTTCAGAATCTGGGGCAAGGCCTCCTCAATGTCTTTGTCAATGGATTCCACAAAATCCACTATCTCCTCGTCTGGGGCATGCTGCTCCGCCTTGTAGATATCAAAGGCCACCGTCTCTCCAGCACACTTGCAAGTCAGCTTCTTGGTATCATAGTCGATAAAGGTCCTGGCCATCTTGAGAAAAGGTTTACCTAAAAGCATAAAAGGTTTCTTAGCAGAGGAACTGCCCATATTAAGCACATAAAAATCAGCAGAAAAAATTAAATCTTGTGCCTTTACCAAGACATCCTCCACTATTCCTTCTGGATAAACGATTAACTTGTCTGCTAGCTGGATCACGGTCCTGGATGGCTTCAATGACCCTATCTTCATATCCTCGAACATACTTAGGGGCATGACATTGATTGAAACCCCTAAGTCTAGCATGACTTGATCAATGCTGGTATTTCCTATCACACAGGGGATATAAAACATCCCTGGATCCTCGCACTTGACTGGCAAATCCTTCTTGAGCACTGTGGAGACATTCTCTCTGACTAGAAATCTTGTGTTGTCAGGGTATTGTATCTTCATGGTACATAGCTCCTTAAGGAATTTTGAATATCTTGGCATAGTCGCAAGTGCAATCACAAGTGGCATGTTGACTTCTACTTTCTGGAACACCTTGAGTAGTTCCTTCATTTCTTCAGCTTCTTTTGTCTTGGACAACCTTCTGGGAAAAGGTGGCTTACAGTATATGTTCTCCTGCAGAGCCTTCGTGGGAGACTTGGCTTTAGGTTTGGGCTCTGACTTTTTCTCTAGTTCAGGCTTCTTGATTGGCTCCTCTGGTTCTGTTGTCTTGATCAGCTCCTCCTCAGCTTCTAGCTCCTCTGGTTCTACCATCTCCTTGGTAGGTTCCACTACTCGTTCAGGTAAAGCTTTACCGTTCCTGAGTGTTACCACGTTGACCTATGGCTTGGGATTCACCATTACTTGGAAGGGTAGTCCTCCTTGCTCGTTGTCCATCTTGACGATCGCCTGGGTCAAGTTGGAGATCTGGTTGGCCAGTGACTGTATGGCTCCTCGACTTTCAGTCTTGAACTTCTCAAATTCATCACTGAATTTTTGGTGCTCCTTGGACAAAGATGGCCCTCTTGGCTAGATTAGATGATGAGCCTCAGGTGGAGCTTGATAGTGATTGCCTCCATACCTTAAGTTTTCATGGTTCTTCCATCTTGGATTGTAAGATTGTGAGTGGGGGTCGAATCTCTGCCTTGGGCCTTGACTATGGTTTCCTCCATTGTTGGTGTGCCCAAAAGCATTGACTTCTTCTCTTAGAGTTGGACATTCATCGGTCAAGTGAGTCGTAGCATAGCACAACTAGCACGCCTTCACATTCTTCTTGATGGTTGGCTCCATCATCTCCATCATCTGCTTCATAGTGGCACACAGGTCTGAGAGTTCCGTCTTGGACTGTGATGCGGAAGCATCTCCCATGGTCCTTGTTAAGGAGTGTGTATCTTCTCTAGATTCTTCTGCCATGTCGTTCAACAGCCTAAAAGCTTCAGAAGGCTGCTTGTAATATCCCGTCTTTTAAATCCTAAATAAATTTTCTAAAGCTCTAAAATCTCTCAAATTGCGCATACTTGGATTAAATTACAAGACCAAATGTTTGATGTATATTTAGAGAATAACGAGCACTTGTAGTAATGAAATAGTTAATGGCACCACTTAATCTTATTACATTTAAGAGAATATTCATTAAGGGTGATTAATGCCTAATATGATTAGTGCCATTATTAGTATTAAACTAGTACAGATAATTATTTGTTTAAAATGAGAAGTATAATTAGTAATTATAGCGTAATATACGGTTTTACATAAAGGAGATAAATCATCAAGATGAACTATATATATATATATAGATATACATAATATTTATATAGTGTAGTATACATGGGTAATACATGAAGGAAATAAAGCATTAAGCTGCAATATATATATATATACGTACGTATTACATACAAATATATATATATGGGATACAAGTATGGAGAAGATTTATAGGAAAGGAAAACTAGCGTGCAAGCCGTTTAGAGTTCCCATAATCAGGATTAGCGTGTAATTACAGTAATCCCACAGACCACTCTACCCCCTACTGCTCCTAGCCGCACCAGCGACACTCCAACTTCTCCCCAATCACCATAACCTGCAAATCCAATAGAAGAAGCAGGCGCATATGATTAGCAAAGAACAGAGACTCAATCCTCTCTATATAAGGAGTAATGTTTCTGAACTAAACCACACCTAAATACCACTCACACCGAAGTGCTGCCGAACTGGAAACAAGAAGAACCAGGGGAGAGAATATAGAGAAAGCTTGAGGTAAGAGTTTGAAGCTCTAGCATTTTATGTTCATGCTTCTTAAAACTAGATTTAGGAATGGATTATACATGCAAAACAGCTTTAGAATGAACCTAGCTTGAACTTTGAACTTAAGAACTGATTTCAAACGTAGAAGCTTGGACCATGAATGTAGGAACTGCAGTTGAACTTAGAGAGACATGCTCTTAACGTAAGAAAATCATGCTTCTATGTATTGCTTAAATGATGGGATGAAACATATACCACTAAGTAAAATACGGCAAACGAAGGATAAAGAACTTACATAGCAAATAGGGATGATAGTAGTGCACGGCTGTTTCTCCAGCCGTAATCTCCCTCCGACCCCGAACAGTCTCGGACGGGCTCCGAGCAGCTTCGAGCAGTTCGGACGAAGCTCTGAGCAGCTTCGGACAGCTCGGACGAGCTCCTAACGACTTCGGACAGTTCCGAAGTACCTCGGACAGCCCCGCACGGCTCCGAACAGCTTCGGTTGGCCCCGAGCAGGCCCCGAACGGCTTCGAGCAGCTCCGAACAGCTCCGGACGGCCTCGAAACCACCCCGAACCACCCCGAACAACCTTGAACCACCTCGGACGAACACCGAACAGCCCGAACAGATTCTGTACGACCTCGAACTACCTCGAACCAACCGAAACAAATCTGAAGATTTAGGACATTCATAAGACTCCATTAATTGGAAGTAAGAGAAGAGAATTAAGATGCAATAAAAGAAATAAAAGAGCAAGTGCGAGAGCACCTCGAAGAAACGGCAGCGAGGTGATGACGCTGGAGAGGGAAGGCAGCGGCGTGCGTCGAAGCTGGATGCCACCGACCTCGGGCGAAGAAGTCTGGCGCGTGCGGGAGCTCGGCGCTGGAGCTCGGTTGGAGCTCGGTGCTGGAGCTCGGCAGGAGCTCGGCGCTGGAGCTCGGCAATGAAGCCGATGCTGGAGCTCGCTGCTGCGCGAGCCCGGTGATGGAGCTGCGGTGGTGGTGGAGCGCGGCGATGACAGCGCTGTGGTGGTACTGCTGCTGCTGCGATGCTGCTGTGGCGGTGCTACAGCTGCGAGCTGCTGCTGCTGCTGCTGCTGCTGCGATGCTGCTGTGGCGGTGCTGCTGCTGCGAGCTGCTGCTGCTGCGGCTGCGATGACAGCGCTGTGGCGGTGCGCGAGCAGGAGCACGGAGCTGCGCGGTGATGGTAGTGCGACGTGAAGAAACGGAGAAATGGAAGGTAGCAGCAGTGCTACATGTCTGTGGGAAAGAGAACAGAGGAGAGAAGGGAATGGAATGGCTGGGAATTGGGAAAAAAATTGGGTTTTAAATTGAATTAGTTAGGTTGGGGAAGTTGAAGAATCTAGAAATTGGACCCGGGTCATGGGCCGGGTCGGGTATAAGAGTTGGACTAGATAATATATAAGTTGGGCCGAGTAAATAGATGATTGGGCCGAAAATTAACAAAATGATGGGCCAATGACATTTTTTTTTCTTATGGGTTTGACCTATTAATAAGAAAGGGCTCACTTAATTAAATTAATTGGGTTAGTAGCACTCTATAGATCAAGACTCATTTAATTAGACCAAGCCCAAGAATATATTTTTGAAAGAAGATTTAAATTACTAATTAGCAATTAAATTTCTAAATTAGAATTTAATTGATAAATTAGAATTTAGTCACATAAGAAATGATTAAATTATAAATTATGCTTATGGTGGCAATTAAATGATTAATTTGCTTAATTAGAAATTAGTTACCTCAAGTTAAGAATTGAGATATTAAATTAGAAATGTCTCTAGTTAAATCACCCGATAATTATTCATTGGGTATAGTAAATTCCCGATTTATACAGTGACTTAGAAACCATTATACGACTCCTCTAGAAATGCAACTCCTAGACTCGTATAATAGTCGAGTTTTAAAGACCGAGAATAAACTCTCAAGATAACCAAGGATAGAAATTCCTTGCACTTAGAATTTATTTGATATACTCGAGTAATATATCTCACTCGAGATTCATATTAAAGATTTCGACGAGAGGTCGGATCCGCAACACGAGAACAAGGCAAACACCAATCAAGACCATTCAAGTAGGCTTTTCTTACCCTATGAAAATATATGTGTGTATGCTTTCAAATGAAATGAGATGTTTTCAAAAGCACTGTCTTGCCATAAATATTTTCAATTTATGTATGATGCCTATCTGTTATATGATAATCGAATTCGGGTTCCAGTGGATTAGCGTCTCCACTCGAACTAGTGTACACAATGGACTGTGTGTCAGCGAAAGGTTGACCGGTCAAGTGTCTGTGGGAAGTGGCCACTTCCCCGGCACATAGAACTTCAGATATGGTTGATTACAAAGAACTAGGACTGCAGTCAAATTAGAACTTTCTCAAGAAATGATTTTTGTGAACATAGGTGCTTTAGAGACAAAATCCCTATGATTCACTAGAATGGCTTGACAGTTATATATGTATGTGTGCGATTTCGGCACGTGTCTACTGAGTACAATTTGTACTCAGCCCTGCATGTATTTCTAAACGTGCAGGATAAGAATGAAGAAGACGTGGGTGCTTTGTCGTGCTTTTGTCGAACTCCATGGTAGCTGACTTTTGGGGGTTCTACGTGTCTTCATACACGTAGAACTTTATTACGCGATCTTGCATATTCCGCTGCTAGACTTTTATGTAATAGATCCGAGACTAAACTCTAAATTCTGTTATGTAATGTAACGAGCGTATGACTCTGACTTCCCGATTTACGGGATATGTCCTTACTTTATGTTATGAAGGGAATATTTATCATCTTTCTCTTGTCATTTATTCTTTCATTGGTCATGTTCCCGGCTTTACTAGAATTAGTAGAAAGCGGGCGTGACACTGCTTGTTCAAGATAGAACCTCCACATGCGGCATTCAGCAACTGCCGCTTGTCAGGACGTATTCCATTGACGTAGTACTGGATCAAGCCCTGGTAAGGGATATTGTGCTGCATGCATTTGGCCAACATGAGCTTGAATTTGTTCCAGTAGTCATCGAGTGACTCTCCGGCTCCCATCTGGATGATACTCATTCTTCTCCTTGCATTCCTGATCCTCGAGACAGGGTAGTACTTCTCCAGGACCTTCTGCTGCATCGCTTGCCAAGTCGTGACGCTACCTGCAGATAAAGTGTAAAGTCATTCTCGAGCAGTATTTTCAAGTGAAAAAGGAAAAGATACCAGACGTATGTACTCCTTTTTTCCTGGCTCGTCAGTCTTGATGGTTCCATAGGCCATCTTAGAGTCTTGAAGATGTCTTTGCGGATCCTCTCCTGGCATGTCATTGAACTTGGGCAATATCTGGATGAAAGAATGTCATAGTTCCCAGTTGTCATCCATCGCGGGCAAGGTGATGCCCGAGGATTTCATATTGTTATTGTTGCAAAACATCATCTCCCTGAGTGTTTGCTCCTGGGATGGGTTCCCATTATCGTTGATTTCTCCTTGTCCTTCCGCCATTCTTGCTACTTAACGGGCCTCTTGCTCAAGTCGCTCCTGTTTCCTTTGTCTACCTCTTCTTCTCCTGGTGTTTCTCTCGATCTCTGGATCAAACCAAATGTCTCCGAGTCTTCAGGATTAGGTCGAAGCATACACCGTGGACAAGAACTAAGTCAATATGAGAGAGAAATTCTGGAAAGCACAACTCCCCGACAACGGTGCCAATCTGTCGGTAGCTTAGTCGTTATCACTCCGACAAGATAAATTTATAAACCAATACTTCTCACTAGGTTCCGCTAGTGGTAAGTACAGGGTCAATCCCACAAGGAGTTGGTGGATTCCTCTCTCGATGTCACAATTTGGGGTTTTGATTCGGGTCTTGCCTTGGGCAAGAGGTGTAACCAAGCAGAATAGTAAAAGCTGTAAAAGTAAATAACATAAAAAAAGAAAACACTAAAAGAGTTAAATGAAAAAGTAACTTGACTTGGGTTAGAATTCTTGAGTCTTGACTTATGTCTTGATCATCGGTGCAAAGTTGTTTGTTGGCAGCATGTCATCGGTTAAGGGCGAGCATAAGAATGGAATGGGTTTTTGCTCCTACCACCCAAATGCATCACTCAAGCAGCCCCCTTTATAATCGTCACATAGCCACTCAAGCCCCGCCCAGCACACCTTTTCAGCCCAGAGGGTAAGGGTTACTCACTCCCTATCCCCCTTGCCCAAGATTGCTCTTGGACCAAGCTTACTCTGATGTACCCGAATAGGCATTCGCGGGGAACACAACAACCATGGGCACACCGTCTCAGACGTCAGTCCCATGGCGTCCCCACCTACTTCACCACACTGATCCCTCTGGCTGGCAAGCAGGAAGTCGCTAACACTTAGAGTTTCCAGCTCGCAGTTGTAACCTGATCTCGCCTAAGACTGCTACTGCCCAGACAACACCGAGGACTTGATCAAGTTGTATAGGATTCAGATCCAGCACTTTAGGAACTCGCCAAGACAACTATATGCACAGTTAGACCTCTCAAGATGTTATAAGTCCGAACTCAATTCATCTTTCCCAAGCCAAGTCCAATAACCTAGCTACTCATATGGAAAATAAAGAATAAGGATGAAATAAATAAAATCATATTTATATTAAATACTGAAATGAAAGTGTTACCAAAAGATCCTCTTGCCAGGACTAACTCGTGGGAAGGCCAAAAGCATAACAGAATATTAACAGTGTTTGCCCGTAGGACTTGTTTTCTCCTTCCCAACACTCATAAGAAAATAAAAGAACTAAACTAAGCAGTCAGGCGTTGTCCCTCCCCTCTCATATATTAAAGCGTATTGCATGTGTGTCTCTGATTTGAATCAATGGCTTTAAATAGGGATCTCGTGGGCCTGGGCCTTTCGTGTGGAGGTGGCTAGGGATCTGGAAAACTTTCCTTCCAAATCAGATATTTCGCGAACACTGAAAGATTCTCTATCCTTACCCAAATCGTTGGTGAAAGGAAAGAGAGATATATTATTCTTTTCCCGCAGAAGGAAAGAAATTTGCCGCGAATCCCTGCCTCTTGCCCTTCGTCTTATGCGCTCCTGGCTGCTTGGTCTTTTCTCTATCTTGCTCAGCACACCCCCTTGGTCTCCATTTGTTGCAGTGTGGTCTCGGGCGGTACTTTGTCTTGAGCTCTAGATTGCCCAAGCTTCTTCGTGCATAATCTTGCCTTTCTCCCGAGACAACCCGTAGCTTGCCCTGCATCCTGCTTGTCATAGTCTTGTGTCCTCCCAAACACGAAATCCGACACAAATAAAGAAAACAATATTCAATCTAGACCTAAAACAAGACTAAAAAAGAGCATGAAAAACGGGCTCGTCAACATATCGTCTGGTATGCTCCAGCTAGTTGTCAGTCTATCTGTTTCTTGACAAATTTCTCACTCTCTGTGTTGAGAACTTATTTGAGCAGCTGGATCTCTCTCTACTTCAGAGGAGATTGACTACTATTCCAGGCGAGCTGTTCTAGTATAAACAGCGAGCTGCTTCTCAACCTGCTGTTCACAGCCAAACACGAAAAAATTGGATTATGGTGTATTCTCGGCCCCCCCCCCCCCCCACCCCACAACGACTCTCCCGGGACCCAACAATTCAGAAAATCCAATTCAAGGGCTTGAATTTATGTATGTTGTCTGCTATTCACATCTACAACATTTTTTTACAAACAGTCTCTCTCATTCCAATTAAAAAGGATAATTCAATGGATATTGTAACTTTAACTAATATTAATGCTAAATCATTTGGCTCAAAGAAGCTGAATATTCAACACGGTAAAGCAAAATAAATACAAAAACTAAATCTTTTTCACAATTTTCCAGATGATAAATTAAAAATACAAAAATTCTCAATCCATCTATTCATATATTTCAAAACCATGGACATACCCAATAAAACAGAAAAAATATCTTATAGTGCCAATAATAAAAGGCAATGTACCACAAAATGAACAAATTTATTTTTAGAGCCCAAGTTTATCTCAATAGATGATTACAAAGAACGAACTAGTAGAAGATAGTCATTTTAACTAAAGCAGCACATCAACCTCATAAATGGATATGCATACCTATCAAATACAGACCTTTCAAAATTGTCAAAACCAGGTTATATTTTTCACCAAAAAAGAGTGAGACGTGGTAATCCTCACCATAAATAACCAATATTTCAGGAAAACTAGCCTTAGCAAAGTAGAGACTGTAGAAAGGCGTTGGAGAACAACGGCGACGGCGGTGGCATCAGGAATCGCGTATGGAGAAAGAAGAATTCTTTCAATCGGGACGTTTTGTGTTTTGGGTCTTTCAATTCTTTTCGTTCAAATTTTATGTTTTTATACTTTCTTAAATTTTTTCCCTCAATAAAAAAATGTTATTTCTTTAAATTTTAGGGCTAAGTAGGGGTGAACATTCGGGTATATGGTTTGATTTTGCCTAAAATTGAACCAAACTAAATTAAAATTCGGATTATGAAAAAAATCATAAAACCAAAATAACCAAATTTATTTTGGTTTGTTTCGATTTTGTTTAATTTCTCCGAACTTCATATTATGTTATTAATCTTATTCAATTTTTTTATGATCAACAATCACTAAATTTAAAAGTTTAAACAAAAAAATTTCAATCAAAATACTAAAATCACGAAATTATCAATGTCTCTTCAATAACTTTCAAGTTCTTGGAGATGGTTTAATTTGTTAAATATTGCAACCATATCTTCTGCAAACATACAAAAGTGGTTATGTGTATATATATATATATAAAGGGGTAGGATTTGGTGAGAATCAAGTCTTATATAGGAACTAAAACATATGCATGTAATCTATTATTTTGATGCATTACACGTATTATCTTAATGCAAAACATGATAATGCATTTTTATTCATTAAGAAATGCATCATAATTTCAATGCATTTTATGCATAAATTTGATGCACAATAAATCTGGACCATAGATTATACAAAGATCAATGGTCTAAATTGGTTCTTAGTTCCTTTACAAGGATTAGTTCTCATCTGATCTCTTCCCTATATATATATATATACATATATTATTGAATAAAATAAAAATACATATAGTATTAATAAAATTCGGATTTTCGGGTATTTTGGTTTGGTTTTAGGTAAAACCAAATCAAATCAAATTAAAATTCAGTTCGAAAAAAATCAAACCAAACCAAAAAACCAAAATAACCAAAATAACTAAACCAAATTTAATATTTCATTTTGGTTCTTTTTTGTTTTTTCGGATTTGGTTGATTTTGCTCACCCCAAGGCTGAGAAAGAGTAGCATATGTCACTCCATTTCAGCAAGAGAGATTGTGGGCCTTTGTGGACAGAAGTTCCATTAGGTGAGCTACTTGAAAAGCGTGGAGTACCTGTGGAGTATGAATTTGAGTCCAATTGACTATGTCCAAGTAGGTTTGGTTTGAGCGAGAACATGGGCAAGGAGGTAAGGGATTGGACAACCTTTATCTTTTGGATTGAAAGGGTATAATTGGTAGGGATTTGGTGGCTATGTGACGAGTAAAAGGGGGTGTCCTTAGTGATATGTTGGTGAAAGGATAACCCCAGTTGATATCTGTTTTTAACCAACAATATGCACTCACAACGGAAACCCTTGAACCAATGATCAAGACGTGAATCAAGGCCCAACGAGTTAATCCCTAATCAAGTTACTTTCTCTATTGATTATCTCAATTATTTATTTTCAACATTTACATTCTGCACATAGATTACTTTCTTGCTCAATGCAAGACCCGAGTTACCGACCCTCCTTAAAGTTACATCGTGAGAGAAATTTACCAAATTCCTATGGGATCGACCTTGTATTTGCCACTAGAGGAACATAATGCAATGGATAAGAAAAATACAAATTTATCTTGATCGGATGATAACGACTAAGCCCTATCAGATTGGCGTCGTTGCTAGGGAGTTGTACATTCTAGAAGAATTTCTCTCTCACCTTGACTTAGGGCTTACCTACGGTGTATGTTCCAGCCCAACCCTGAAAGAGAACTTGGTAATATTTTGTTTGATCCAGAGACCGAGAAAAACGTCAGGCGGCGAAGAGTTAGAATAAGGAGACAAGCAATACTTAAGTGAGAAGCCTGTCAAGCAGAACCGATGGCAAAAGAATGGAAATGAGAATTCTCCTCGACCTGAACAGACTCACGGAGATTATGTTCCCAAAAAACAACAATCTCAAACCCTTAGACATTACATTATCCATGATTATAGACAACGATGAAATCAGACACTCTTTCATTAGATCTTGCCCAAGTTCAGTGACCTGCCAGAAGAGGACCCGCATCATCAAGACTTCGAGATGTCTTATGGAATGATCCATACCGACAATGTAAAAAAATAGAATATATCCAATTGGCCTTGTCTCCCTTCTCACTCCAAGACATTGCTCAAGAATGACTGTACACTCTATCTGCTAGAAGTGTTACAACTTGGCAATCACTGCAATAGAACTTCTTAGAGAAATATTATCCGATCTTGAGTATCTAGAATGCTCAAAGAGGATGAGTACTATCCAAATTAGTCACCAATTCGTTAAAACGAATCCAAATTCTAAATAAATTAATTAAAAATAAAATATTTAATAATGAAACTCCACTCTTATTTTATTTAACCATTATTAAAAAATCACTTAAATACTATAATTATTTTACGACTTATATGTGTTTATTATTTGGATACATTTATTATTAAATTAGGACGTATAGAGTGTTCGTCTATGATCAAGGATGTAACACGAGATATTATAAAATATTATTTTTTAAGATAAAAATAATTGAAGAAACAAAATGATCGGGCTGGACTGGACTAGAATTAGAACCGTACCTTACGGGTCAGGTCGGATCTGGACCGACCATGAACGGGTTTGTACGGGTCTAGAACCGGAACCGGAACCATAACTTTAAAATGAGTGGATTTTGACCGGTTCCGATTCCGGTTCGGGTAAAACTCACCATTGACAAGCCTAATCCAAATTGGAGATGGAGAATCTTTATATATGACTACTGGAAAATTTTCAAATTGTTGTTGGCCAAGTGTCCACAGCACAACATCTCCGACCAAGACTTGATTCGGTACTATGTCAATGGAATGAGGCTATGAGAGCGACAGTTCTTGAATGCAACATGTAGATGGTCCATCTTGAATAAGCACCCATCAGAAGCTTTTAGACTCTTTAGCGACATGGCAGAAAATTCAAGGGATGATGCACACTCCTTCATTAAGACCGCAACCGACACCATTGCACCACAGGTCAAGACATAACTCTCGGACATTTGCACTGCCATGAAAACGGAAGGACGTCAAACTAACATTCGGAGTACTTCAATCTTGTTGGGTACTTATCAAAGGCTAAACACGTCTGTTTTTCGTGATAATATATGCATGTGATATGTATTCTTGATTTATTAGCAAAACATGATTATCGAACATGAAGGCCCGCAAGAAACTAATTGGACTCCCAAGCTGAAGTGAGCTCTTGAACTTATACCGAATAAGCAATTCAAAGCGTCAAGATAAACCGGTCTTTTGATGTAAATTTTTTGTTAATTTTATTTTATTTATTTTAAATATATGTAATTACATTTCCTTTAACAAACGTGAATTAATGTGAGTTTTTGATATATAGGACTCCAAAATAACATAGACACCATTAATTGTTTTTATTTTTTTTCAAAAATTACAAAAATATCAATGAGATAAGCTAACCTAAGTCGATTTATACCAAAGGCTATGTAGGGCAAATACTCTCGGTGCACACCAAAAAGCAATAAATCTAAACAATTTAATCACAAATTTGATTTGTTTTTTATTCTACCTAACGAAATTAAATGTAATGATTATCTAGACAAATATTCGAAATTAAAATTAATCTCTTAACTAAAATGAAAAAATAATTAAACAGATAGTCTACCGTGTAAAGTATTGAACATGAAACTAATTATAAAAATAAATTTATTAAACTAAACCCTATTAAAAACCATTAAACATATGGAATCATAAATTAAACCCATAACTTGAATAATATCCAAGATTGACATTGACTGTTATCGTAGCTTGTAGTTCAAAATCAAAATAATTTAATGAATAATTTAAATCAGAAAATTGCTATGAAGTTTCAAGAGAAAAATGCCTAAACTAAACTCTAAAAAATATAGCGCTTATGTTAGCATTTTGTATTTGGAATATTTATGTGGTGTGTCATTTAATTTTGAGAACAAAACTTGTGTTTGCATTTTGTATTTGGATTATTTCTAATTACGTGGGATATTTATGTGGTGTATATTTAATTTTGAATAATTGAATAATTAAGGATTAATGTATGTTATGAGCATATGATTTGAATATATTTATGGATTAATAGCTAAAATTATCCATTTTCATAAAATAAAGATAAAAAATACCTATATTATATGATAATATGATGAATTTTATCATGTGCTCATGTGATTCAAATTATTTTGTGATTGAAATATATAGGCACATGATCAATTTGTTCAGTACTCATGTAATTAAATATTTTTTATCTTTTATTTTTAAATGAATATTTTTTATCTTTTAATTTATTGTCTGAAAATTAATGGATTAAGTGTTTCATATAATAATAAAGTTACGATATTGAACAAGATAAATTTGGATTTAATGGTTGTGCACATTAATTAGGTCATCAATCATATCTTTAAAATGTGGGCGCCTGGCCGCTGCTGCTCGCCTGTCTCCAACAAGGTTGAGTGACGCAATTAGAGGTGTCAATCGGTTTAATATTGGTTAATCGAAATTGGGTAATCGAAATTGATATATTCAAATTTTTAGGAATCGATATTGGACCCGTCTATTTTACTGGTTAATGAGAAAACCGACCAGCTCGCTACCGGTTAACAAATAGAGCCGGTTAAGGTACCAAATATTTAAAAAAAAATAATTTTAAAAATATTAATTTAAACTAATAATTATTCGGTAAAAATATAATTTAATTTAATTATGTAAATATTTTATAGTATATAATTTTTTTTAGTAAATATTAAATATTAAAATATTTTTTAATATATAATTTTATAAACTGGTATTTAGTTTGATACTGAATACCTGAGTACCGTTATTTTTTTAAATTCAACAATTGATAATCAATTTCCAATTCAATACCGTTCTTCCTGAGAATTGATAATCGATTGAGACCCCTAGCCGCAAGCACAACCTGCATCAAGCCTGTACAGATCTTGAATGTTGGCGATTGGTATTTGAACCGTTCTTTGGACATGTTTTTGGGTTTAAGCTTGGGGCATAAGTTTGGCCCAACAATTTTAATCTTTTGGACAATTAAATAAAAAGTGCAACCGATAGTGGGCTTGAATAATTGAATAAATGTGCACAAAGGTGTTAAATGAGTAATAATTGATCATAAATTTCTATAGTTTGTTCGATTCCGGTTTCAAAAATTCGAAACCGTGAATCGACGGTTTGGTTTCGAACCGTAACCGTGAACACTTCTAGTTAGAATGATAGTTTTGTAATTTGGTTTATTATTATAACTGTCGTATAGGCGAATTGACCTTATAAATAAGTGTTTTATAAATTTTAGAGTTGAAGTTATGTCCTCGTCATTTTGTCCAATTTTCAGAACTCATTGGTCAGTAGTAGTGTCTCCTTTAAGATAGAAAATCATTTTATATTTGGGAACGTGGCACAAATTCTGAGAACACCATCGGGGCATAAATCATTTTGGAAAAATATAACTTTTCTCGACTCAACTATCATTTCGATAATTTGTAATTTTATTTTAAGTTCATTTTTTTGTTATTTACCATTATAATCTTATTATTCTACATTTTTTTTACAATTTTTTCAACTTCTTGCTATGGTTTATTATTAACCTAATTTAGGAGGCGTTTACAAAATAAGATAAGTCGGGATATATATAGAAATTATATATATATATATATATATATATATATATATATATATAGGGAGTGGTTCAGGTATAAAGTGAAATTAAAGTAGGAAATAGGAAATGATCTCAGCCATTGATTTGGATGATCGGACGGATATGATTAAATCTGATCTACTTAAAAAGGCGGTGCATTTCATCGCTTTGAATGATGCACGAATGATATTTTAGTAATTTTAAAAATGGCTTTGTTTTCATAATAGTACATTACGTGAGATTTTTAAGAAAATTATACCATAACCGTCGGTTTTGCTCAATTAGAGGAGATCCAGTTACCATATTTATGAGATACGTGAATTTACTACGAATTTAACATGTATTTACGAATTTAACACAAATTTAACACATATTCATCAATTAGAGGAGATTCAGTTACATTGTTGCATTACGAAATTGGACAATGTGCATTGAACCAGTATATAGTTGTGCATTACTTCAGTTACATTGTTGCATTGATAGTTATGTTTGTTGCATTGTTGGTATATTATCATTGTTGCATTATGGAATTGAACAATATGCATTGAACCAGGCTACAATTATGCATTACTCATCAACTAATGGATCTACTGCCCTTGCTCCCAAATCAGATTTCCCCAAGCCGCTACCATCAGAGAATGGTCTCACCAACACGCACAACGGCATAGATAATTATCAATGCAATAATGCGTGTTATTTCCATTTCAATTTGGCCCCAAATCCCTTATTTCTACCTCTCTTCTTTCTCTAAACTCTCTCCTAATAATTCTATTAATCACAAACCAACATCTGCATCTGAACTACTCATGGAGTCTCCGTCGCATTACTCAGCCGTGGCCGCCCCGTCCCTCCCTTCGAGATTGCTTACTCTCTTCGTTCTACTTCGGATTTCGAACGCCTCCACTGCTAAATCCCTAATTCTCCCCTCCTACTCGCAGAAGGCGACATCGTCAAGTTCTCGCAAATGGCAGTTGCCGCTCTCGTCCAATTCTTCGCCAATATCACGTGAAGCCATTTTTGAAATTACTAAAATATCCTTCGTGCATCGTTCAAAGCGATGGAATGCACTGTCTTTTTATGATTTTAAAATTGAATCATATGCGTCCGATCAAAGTGATTAATGGCTGTGATTATTTCCTATTTCCTATTTTAAAATCCATTTGTATTTAATAAATTAGAAGAAAAATGTAAAGAAGCTACACTTCAAGAACAAATTAAAAGACAAGCATGGGCATTTTGTAAAACAGCAATATATACACCACAAGCATATGGATTTTATAATAATAAACCTAAAAGAAAACATATTAGAAAAAGTACTACTTATAATAAAAATAAACCTTATGATAAAAATAAGTATGTTAGAAAACCTCAAAAAAGAATTTGTAGATGTTTTATATGTGGAGACGAAAAACATTTAGCAAATAAATGTCCTAATAAAAATAAAAATTATGAAAGAGCTAATCTTATAGAACAAATAGGAGAATACGAAATCGAAGAAATACAATCAGATTCAGATAATGAGTCTATCTATAGTATATATAGTGAAGATGAAGAATCTTCTAAAATTACTTATACTTATATGAATACAATAGAAAATAATTGTATACATGAATGGATAAGATTTAGGGGAAATAATCATATTTGTTGTTTTAATTGTAAATTATTCCCAGCAACAAATAGAAGATATCAATGTAATAGATGTTTTAAAGAAATATGTTTTATATGTATAGAAAAATTATTTGGTATAATTACAAATTTAGAAGGAAAAGCAAACATAGAAAATAATAATACGGATTTCTTTAAAGAAAGAATTAATAAACATGAAGTAATATTAGAACTACATAACCAAAAAATTAATAATCTAGAAGAAAAGTATAAAATAATTATTAATAAATTTGATAAAGAAAAAATAGACCACTTAGATACAATAGAATTAAATCAAATGTCTGAACAAATAGATGAAATTATTCTAATAAATAATGAAGGACAATCTACTATTAATAAAGGAATAGCAAATTTAATAACTCTACAATGTAGAGTGTGGTTAGATAATAATACTTATGTTAATCTAGCAGCATTACTTGATACAGGAAGTACTAAAAGTTTAATAGGATATGATTTAATATCAGAAAAATATCATAAAAAATTAAATTATAGTCTAGTAACACGAACTGTGGAAAATAGAAAAATACCAATAACACATTATATAGAAGCACAGGGAATACAATTCCTTGATTTTGCTGGAAATTATAGTTCTAAATATGAATTACTGCAGGTTATTATTAATCCTAAATCTATAGGATCACGAGATTTCTTATTAGGTCTAAATTTTATAACCAGTCTAAATGGTAGTATTACAATAGCAAAAAATCATATTACTTTAAGCAAACAAGTTTATAGTTTTCCAACATCTAGATATAGCCAAACATCAGAGTTTGCTCGAAAGCGTGGTGGACTAGGTGAATTAGATTTTTTTAAAAATACTAACAAACTAAATTTTGTAGAAAATGAGAGTCTTTATTATTTAGGAAACTATTTAACACATGAATTAGAAAAAGGACCAAATATATATAAAAGTATTAATCATTCTATTATCCTTGAGTTAGAAAAAATAGGACTAATAGGAGAAGATATTATAAAATCAAAAGTAAAATATATTTGTAAAATGAAAATTAAGAATCCTGATATTACTATAAGAACAGCAAATATAGAATATAATCCTTTAGATAAAGAAGAATTTAAAAAGCAAATACCAGAAATGTTAAAACAAGGATTAATAAGAAAATCAGTTAGTCCCCATAGATCAGCAGCTTTTTTAGTAAGAAATCATTCTGAAATAAAAAGAGGAAAAGCTAGAATAGTTTATAATTATAAAAGGCTTAATGATAATACAGAAGATGATGGTTATAACATACCTAATAAAGATACACTATTAGGATTGATACAGCATAAAAAGATATTTAGTAAATTTGATTTAAAATCAGGTTATAATCAATTAAAACTTGAAGAAATATTTAAACCATGGACCGCTTTTACATGTTCAGAAGGACAGTTTGAATGGAATGTTTTAAGTTTTGGCTTAAAAAATGCTCCATCAGTATTTCAAAGGTTTATGGATAGTATATTTTTAAAGTATGATTTTTGTTTAGTTTATATTGATGATATTCTTGTTGCTAGTGAAACAATAAAAGAACATGAGGATCATCTAAAGTTAGTTTTTAAAGAAATTAAAAATAATGGTATAGTAGTTAGTAAAAGAAAAATGGAATTATTTAAAAGAAAAATATCATTTTTAGGATTGGAAATTGGAAATGGCAAAATAGAATTACAACCCCATATTTCAGAAAAAATCCTTAATTTTCCAGATAAATTAGAAGGATTAAAACAAATACAGGCATTTTTAGGATTAATAAATTATGCTAGAAAATTTATACCAAATTTAAGTAAATTAGTTGGACCTTTATATAGTAAAACAACTAAAAATGGGCAAAGAAATTTTAATAAAGAAGATATTAATTTGATTAGAAAAATTAAAGAAGTAGTAAAACAAATTAAACCCTTAGAATTGCCATTAATAACTGATTACATTGTAATTGAGTGTGATGGTTCTAAAGAAGGATGGGGAGCAGTATTAATTTGTAAACCTAATAAATACAGTTTAAAAAATGAAGAGAGAATAGCTGGATATGCTAGCGGAAATTTTGAAAAAATAGGTCAAAATTGGACTTCATTAGATTTTGAAATACAAGCTTTAATAAATTCTTTAGAAAAGTTCAAAATTTATTTAAATAAAGAATTTACAGTAAGAACTGATTGTGAAGCAATTGTAAAATTTATTAAAAATGATAATAGTAAAAAAGTAAATAGAACTCGATGGGTAAATCTACAAAATATAATCCAAGGAAGTGGATATAAAATAAATTTTGAACATATAAAAGGAAAAAATAATAGCCTAGCAGATTTATTATCTAGAAATATTTATAAATTTATTAATGCAGGAAATGGAGAAAAGGTTACTTAAACCTAAAGGGAAAGAGAAAGTTAATACAACTTCAAAGGAGGAAATTCCTTTTAAAGGAAATACTTCTAAAAGTTTATACAGTGAGGAATCTTCACAGGTAACAAACAGAAGTATATCTCCTATGCAGACTTCTTCTGGAGAAGAAGAAACTCCTACTACAAAGTTTACAAAAAAGGAGTCAAAATTAAAACAACAAGAAAATGAAGAAAGTTTCCAATTTGGTAATGTTACATTACCAATATGCTTTGATCCTTTGAAAAAATTTAGAACAGCTTATGGATCTGAAGTTACAAAAAAGCAGCAATGTTTGCTTGATAATTTGTGGCATATTAAAACAGTTTCTCAAGCCACTTCTTTCAAAGTTCAAGTTTTAAATGCTTTAAGCTTTTATTTTAGTGAACAAAAGAATATTGTTCCTGAAAATAAAAGAAAGTTTTCACATTATGTGATTTTTAGAGGGACAAAAATTGGGCTTTTTAATGATTTTAATACAGTAAGAAAACATATTATGTGCCCAAGCCCTATTTTCAAAGGTTTTTATAATTTTAAAGAAGCTCTAGCCAGTGCTAGAGAATCTTTGGGACTTAATTTTTACATAGAACCTGAAAAGGTTAAAAGTTTTGCTGATGTAGCTAAAGAAAATCCGAGTGAACTAATACAGTCACAACAGACTGTTATTAGAAAATTGGAAGCTCAATTAGTTACAAAAGAAAAAGAAAATTTAAATATTTTTTTAGAAAAAGAAAAAATAAAAAATGAAAATTTATCAAAAAATAAAGAGATTTTAACCTTAAAAAATGAAATCTCTAGATTAGAAAATAAAGTGTTAAACCTGAGGAATTCCCTTAAAAAAGGAGAAAAAGAGTTTAAAATTCCTCAGCGAAGTTTTGAAAGTTTTAAAGCAAGGGTTCTTGATCTTCCCCTAAAAGAAACTCTTGAACCCATTTTTGATAAAATTCCAGAGTTGGAAGAAGTTATAAATGAAAAAATTCTTGAATAATTTCCTGACTATCTTATGTCTCTTCAAGAAGAAATTTTGAACATATATTTTTCACAACTGGAAGGAGTATCAGTGGTACAAAAACCTAGAATAAATTATACAAATGATAGTGTTGGACAAACTAAACTTTTAAATGAGTATACCGAAATGGTAGATCATTTTAAAGTTTCTGGGTTACTAATGCTCCAAATAAATCTCAATAAAACAGATCTGCCATTTGATAAAATTATTACATATTTCCATAATGGCATGATTGATTTTATTGAATTTAGTTATGCAGAAAAACTTGATACATTATTAAACAGCTTTGGAGAAAAATTTCTATTAGTTGTTGGCAATATAGCCTCTCTTTCATCTAAAGGAAGGGCATATTGTAAAGTTATAGCTTCTCTTCCAGAAGTTATTAAAAGTTCATACAGACCAGCCAGAAAATCAATTATTGTCACTGACAATATTGATGAAGGGCAACATTTAAAAAATCTTCATACAGTGGAACCATATGATCTTGAGGAAGATAAGAAAAAAGTTACAATCTTCCAACAATCAAAATTCATGATAGATTTTCATTGGGGAATCTACAAACTAATTGCAGAAGGTCATTATATTAAAATATGGACTACAGGAAATTGGTCCATAAATCTGCCTTTCAGTGGAGAAGGAGATACAGTTGAATTCAACAACAACTTCTTGAATGACGAAGATCCTACCTATGTTGATACAGATGATAATCAAAGTATGGATACAATTCCAGAAACTCATAGAGATTTCTGACATATAATCCATGATAACACAGGAAAGAAAGATGGACAAGAAGGAGTTGAACACGTATAAAATCTTGAAGGCATATTTACACAAAAGAAGGTCTTGAAGCTCATTATAGCTAATAAGATAAGATTAGCCAACTTTACAAATTTTTCTTTGTCGGCTAATTGAGTGTAGTATAGAATAGAACTTTTTCTATTATGATATGATTAATATGTAGAATAGAATTTTATTTTTTTGTTTGTATTAGATCAAGAATGCCTATAAAAGGCACTCTTCCTTCATTGTAAAATCCATCCCAAGATCTCCAAATTTTCCTCAAGCTTTCATTAATAAGATGTTTTTCTAAGAATTCTCTTTCCGATTCCTCTAGTATTTTAGTTTGTCTTTAATCCTTTTCTGTTCTCATAATATATCCCATATACATAAAAAAAAAAAAAAAACGAAAATATTTACCCGTGTTTTATTTGTTCATCAGTATTTTTCCTTCTGTTTCTGCTGTGGATAGGTGTGCTCCGTCCCTGCTCCCTCTCTATATTTAGAGTTCTGTGTGAGCTCTTTCTGTAAGTATTTATTTTTATATATTTGTTACATTCAAATTTATATATTTGTGTTTTATATATTTTTGTGTTTTATAAATTTGTGGATTAATGTGTATCCCTAAAAAACACACCCCTTCCCTCCTTAATGGTATCAGAGCTTTAAAGATTTTGCGACCTAAAAGACTTAGACAGGCTTAGTTGAGGCAGCTTGACATGCATAAGACCTATTTACTAAGAACCCTCTAAGGTGAAGGACAAGATTTCTTAATGCTTTGTTATAATTATAGGAATTAGAGTTGTGTTTTTTGGTGTTTTGTTAATTATTTTTATTCTATAATAATGGGATATGTTTAATTTTAAGATGAGAAGATTAATGACAAACTAGATACTTTAGGATATGAATTCTTTCATTATTGGTTCTACCTACAAAAGACTCGACTTTTTAGATTTAGAATTCACCTGCCAAGAGACAAACAATATAAATACTGATAATAATAATTTTATCTGCAAATTTGATAAAAAATATAAACATATATTACACAGTGAACAAACTCATCTAAATAGTATTACAGATTTACTTATAAGTTTGGGAAGAAATTTAGAAAAGAATAATAATAAAATTTTATTAAAAGATTTAGTACAAAATATTACTGAAGAAAATAAACTACTTAAAAAAGTAATTGAAAATATAGACTATATAAAAGAACAAAATAATCAAATCATATTTGAAATTAAGAAGTTAAATAATAATCCTCATAAAAAAGAAAATTTTAATAGTGATATTGAAAATCTTACACAAGCAATAAAAATTTAGATTTAGGACCTATTGATCAAAGTAAATTAAAAATAAAACCGACAGCTTATAAATTTTGGACACCAAAATAAAATGAATAATTTCTCACCGTTCGCTGGAAATTTTAGAACAATTCAAGAAAGAAGAAATTCTACAAGTAATATACAAGATATAATATCATCAGAAAGTTTTTTAAATAGACTAATTAGTAGAGGATCAGGAAGTAATAGTTCACAAGATGTTGTACAAATTGAAGAAGAAATCAATGTTAATGAAAATTTAACACTTTATAATAATAATCAGCTTAATATATTAAATCCACGTATTTTATATCAAACAGGAATACACAATATTAATACAGTTTTATTAAGAAGTAGTAGAGAAGAAAGCCTAAGAGTTGTTGATAATACACAAATTATAGATCTATTTACACCTGAAACTATTAAAAAAATTAAAAAATCAAAAAAGAAGTTTATACATATTGGATTAGTAATTATAGGAATAAAAGGATATGAACAAAAGTACTCACTTTATTAGTAGATCAATCATGGAAAACAAATATGAAAAAAGCTATTATTTCAGGAATGGAAATTGATTTAAGTAAAAATAGTGCTTTATTTTATTGCGTACCTGATATTTTAAAAGATATTAATGATCTAAAAAATATAAAAATAGCATTACAGACTAAAGGATATGATGATTATGAAGGAAATAATTTAATTGTAAGCATTGGAATATTAGGAAAAGCCAGTAATAATCTGGAATGCAGTTTAAAATTAATATTGAAGGGATAGTAAAAAATATAGCTTCAAAAAGTATTAAAATGATAGAACCAGTAAAAATAGATCCAGAAGAATTAGCAGGACTAGAATGGTCTCTGAATGATTTAAAACAAGAAGAAAATCAAGTATTAATACCACAAAGAAGTTTAATATATGAAGATTTTGAAGGAAGTTCAAGAAGAAGTAGAAGAAAATTATACATTAATGAATGATATATATGATAGTGAACCAATATATGACACAGAATCAGATGAAGAATATAACGATGAAAATATAGAATTTAATGAAGAATATTTAATAGGATATAGTCAATTTGAAGAATTAGAAATAAATTCAGAACCTGAAATAGAAACAGGATATAAATTTGAAGAAACAAAAAATTCATTTGAACAAATAATAAATAAAAAATTTACAGAACTAAATATACAAGAACAAGTTGATGATATGATTATTGAATGTATAACAGATTTAGGAATGGATTATGAAACTGCTTATAAAGAACTTGAAAAACATTTTAACTTACCATTAGTAAATGATATTTTAAATGGTAAAACTATGATAAGTGATTTCTTTAAAAATGAAATAAATTACATGGATCAAACTATGAATGACCCAAATAAAGGAATAAAAAGACCAAAATTAGAATTTATAACTCCTGGACAAGGAGAAGTAGAAAATACAGGAAGACAGCCATGGTTACCTGCAAATTATAAATATGAAGGGGAATCAAATTATAAAGGAAAAGGTAGTAGAATGCCTATAGGAAAAGTATATAGTGGAAATATGTTATTAATAGAACAACAAAGTCCCCAACTATGGTCCGATGAAATTTTAATATGGGAACAAACAGTTGTAAGAAATTGGGAAACTAATAAAAAATCAGATATAGATATGTTTTCATATTTAGAAACTACTTTAGGCCCAAGTGCTTTGGGAATTTGGCAAAGTAAAAAAGCTCAAGCACCTGAAGAAATAAATCAAATTAAATCTTTAGGAGATAATCCTTATAATTTTACAAGTCAAATAAGAATATTATTATTAGGAGTCGATCCTGCAAAAGAAAATACATTTATACAAGATACTGCAGTTAGAAATTTAGAACAATTAAGTATATCAGATTTTAAATATATTAAAGAATTTAGTTCAGATTTTGTTAGAATATTATCACAAACAGGAAAGGCAATGGATGATGAATTATGTAATAAATATTTTATAAAATTACCAGGAGATTTAGGAAAAAATATTCATGAAGAATGGAATAAATATTTTATGGATTTAAAAAATTTAGGAATAGGACCACGAATTACATTTGTATTTAATAAATTAGAAGAAAAATGTAAAGATATATATATATATATATATATCTATTGAATATATATTTGATATATAAGAAGATATATAAGAATATATAATCTAATAATCTAATAAGAATATATATATATATATATATATATATATATTGAATATATTCAACATATATTTAATATATATTTGAATATTTGATATATAATCTAATAAGAATATATATTCAATATATA
>JAPKLX010000003.1:7202560-7240717 GCA_026898415.1 Leonotis leonurus | reverse complement strand
TTGAATATTTGATATATAATCTAATAAGAATATATATTCAATATATATTGAATATATAATCTAATAAACACACACACATATATATCTATTGAATATATTCCATATATATTTCATATATATTGAATATTTGATATATAATCTAATAAAAATATATATTCAATATATATTGATTATATAATCTAATAAAAAAAATATATATATATATATATTGAATATATATTTAATATATATTGAATATTTGATATATAATCTAATAAGAATATATATTCAATATATAGAATATATAATCTAATATATATTGAATATTTGATATATAACCTAATAAGAATATATATTCAATATATATTGAATATATAATCTAATAAGCATATATATATATATATATATATATATATATCTATTGAATATATTCAATATATATTTAATATATATTGAATATTTGATATATAATCTAATATATCTATTGATGATCATTAATTTGATATATATAATAAGTCACAAAAATTAGATGATCATTAATTTGATAAGTCATACAAATTTAAATTTTAAAATCAATGACACAAATTAAATATGCTACAAGCGACAAGAGCACGATAAGTTTTAATATTTGCTGACCCCCACTGAACTTTAGGCCATCCACTGATAATTCGCTCAACTGTCATGCACGCTAATGGCCCACAACTATGACTATCTGTTTGTCTGAATTGATGACTTTCATTTGCATGTAGCCAGGTGAACAACTCTCTGTTCTCTCTGTATCCAAATGTGTTGTAGCTATAGTACATCTCATGTAGCATCGTCGCCATAACACCATAAACCAGTGGTCTGAGTGCCCTCATTCTCGTCTGTCGAACCTCATTCGTAATTGCATGCCAATTAGAGTCGTACAATGTCAGTGTATGACTCGTCATGTCAGCAACTACTACTACAAAATGATGCATTACTAGAATCGGAAATATTACCTACAATTATTAATACACAACACAATTAGTAACATATGCAATGATTATTTTATAACTATATTAAAAAAAAACAAACTTACTTCTAATGCATCCCACCATGCACTACCAGTAGGTCCATAAGCAGAACCCCGCACAACATCACACAACCATTGACTTGGCTTCCAATTATTTTTAATGTGAGAATCCAATGCTCCCCTTCCAACAAATTGCAATGAACGACTCTCGTCCACAAAAATTTTAAATCCATATTTTAATCTTGCCTATAAAATATTAATATGAACATTTATAATCAATAAAAAGTGAAAATTTAACTATATTAAAGTAAAATTAACTATATTCTAATTAAAAATTGAAAATTTACTTACAAAGAAATCGGATTTGCATATCACTGTCTTCCCCTTCGTTTTGCTCGGGACCCCCCACGAATTGTCAACAATCCTTTTTTGGAGTATCATCATGTACAAATCTACAGTCTATATAGAAAAATATTATTATAAAACAAATTCTATAAAATAAATCACCAAAATTAATATAATTAATTACGTAAAGTTACCTCTACATAGAAATCTTCAGTCATGTTGAGCATGAGCTTGAAATCTGAAACAGTGATAGGAGCCTCATTTCCGGTGAGTGTAACTGTCGCATCGTCGGGTTTCTTCATGAACTCACAGAAAATGTTGTACACACCACCTAAAGGAAATGGAGGGGAAGTAGGAGGACGATATTCCCCTAAAGGACTACCGTATGCGATCCCCTCGCCGGATTCCATCGACCCCTAATTATTTAAATAATTAATTAAAAATAGGAATATTAAAAAATTCAAATCAAATTAAATTAAATAATTAATTAAAAATACGTATATTAAAAAATTAAATTAAAAATCAAATTAAATTAAATAATTAATTAAAAATACGTATATTAAAAAATTAAAACCAAATTAAATCAAAAAATTAATTAAAAATAGGAATATTAATATTTTAAACTAAAACCAAATTTACATAATTAATTAAAAATAGGAATATTAAAAAATTAAACTAAAACCAAATTTAAATAATTAATTAAAAATAGGAATATTAAAAAATTAAACTAAAACCAAATTAAATTAAATAATTGTAGAAATACTTATCTCATATCAGATGTGGAGTGACGGTGAGTCACAAAAGGAGCATCGATCACCGGGGCAACATGCACGTCCGACGTCGAATATCGACCGGTTCCCATGGGTGCAGATAATGGAGGGTATGATTGCACATAAGTAGGCAGCATCAGGCCCAATGCCAATGACTGGTGAGTATAGTCATCTGAGGCTGACTCAGTGTGTGTGGGCTCGGAAAAAGTAGTAGATGGTCGAACAGAATCATCAGCCACGTCAGTAGATAGCCGAGCTGAATCATCATCCACGTCAGTAGATGGCCGAGCACCATCGTCAACGGCACCAGACGGACGAGCGGAGTCTGTAATGGGAGGACTACGTCTCCGAGTATCTATCACCGGAGAACTGCGTCGTGATCTGCCGCATCTCATCATATCAAACATCCCCTGCATCCACTTCTTCAGCCTGCTCTCAGAAGCTCTAATCTCTGACATATACCTCCTCTCAGAAGCCTGCAACTCCTATCTGTGCCTCATCTCGTAAGCCTGAAGCTTTGCCCGCACACGTGCCTCGTGTGCACTCAGCTCAGATCGTATGACCGCTCACATACATGCCTCTAATGGCTTTGGTCTCGAAGGCCCTCCGCTGCTACTCGAAGAAGAATCAATCATAGACACGAGTGCACGCTTCCCCATGTCGGTACGACGTCGAGGAGGACGAGATGTGTGGTCGGCGTGCTCGGCAGGTAGATCATCCACTACAGGCCTCGTACTCCGAGTAGATCGAGCACCGTGTACCTCCTCTACAATAACATGTGGTCGTGTACGTCGAACACGACGCTGATCACCTGAAGTGTGCTCGATCCTCGCCGTAATGTTCGTCGGAGGAGCATACCGTACCGACAACGTGCCTAGTGACTCCACTGATCTCACGTGAGGTAGGGATCGCTCGGCCTCATCAAGAATGATGTTTGTAATATCATAGCACTGCAAAACAATAAAAACATAATCAATTAATTCAAATATTAATTAAGTAAATTAAAATAATATATTGAATTAAAACAAAATTTCAACTTACATCCAAATCAGTGTAGAAACTCCGAATGTCTGCAGATTCTGGGATATCTGGAGTCTTTCGAAAATTCCAACGAAGACATCTCAGATATAATCCTTCACCGCGAAGCTTCCCAGCAGTCATCCCCAACCCGAGAATCACCTCAAATCCCCAAATCATCAATGCTCAAGCAGGACCGTAGAAATGATATCTCGCATTGTCTGGAATTTTTCTCATGTAATGCCGGAGAATCTTGAACGAATATGCTCCCCACGGGTACTCATAGAATGAGTCCATGTCTGAGGCCAGAGTCCACAGCCACGGGAAGACTATCTTCTGAGCATCATGCCCGAAGATAAATATCGATGCCATCAGTATGTGGGCCACGGCTACGTACAAGTCATCCTCCTGGGGAATAATGTGCTTCCGGAAGCGCCTGAGCATATCCGCTCCGGATAAATGGCCCCCGCGGCATGCCATCTCGAAAATCTGAAGGCCTCTAGGATCATGGGAACGAGTGCTGTCGAAATTAGGGCGCCCAAATCTCAACCCCTTGATCAACGCGTGATCCTGTACCATGTACTCAACATCCCTCCCGTTGATGTGGAACCAAATACCGGTAGGGGACCAAATGCAACAAGAGGCTAGGCCGTGTAACGCTGCAGAACAAATGATGCCCGATGTCCACCCTATAAAATGTCCAAAAGGCCCATTCCGAAACCTATCGAGCAAATCATCACCCCCGGCCTCAAGAAGTGTGTTCCGGATTTCCTCTAATAAATTAATCATGTAATATGTATTCGGCACTGATGTACGATGGACAGATTTGGGCCTACGATACCACGAACGCTCCGATGCCTACATAATTAAAATATTTACCAATATAAGACAAAATTAATTACAAAAACAGTTCAAAAAAACAACAAATATGCATCTACACGTGTGAATGATATTCCACGGTAGATGTTATACATTGAGCAAAAGCATGATATAATTACATATTTGAAATCACAAAAATATACTTGTATTTATGAGATGAATATCGCCCGAACAAATACCGCGGGAAGCATCTACCGCGATCACAACACACGTGCGGTAGATGCTCCATTTCTGGCGGTATTAATATAGTTAGATTCCTAACAATTTTCTAAGGTATATAACATAAATAACGCACGTAAATAAAGCATGTACGCAAATACCGTGAGAATTACATGTAACGGTAGTTCTGCTAATTCGTGCGGTAGATACATGGTTAAGATGATGTGATTTTTATGAGTCCAAATATGTATATAAAGCGTGTATACCTGTATGTCCTTCGGTATTTCTTCGTCGGAATCCATGGAGAGGCAGCGGCGAGCTCAAGCAGCTGTGCTTCGACGGAATCCACGCGAGAGATGGTGTAGGTGCTTGTGTTGTGCGTCTGCAGAGAGAGGAGGAGGCGGTGGTCGTGGTGTTTGATGATGAACGGAGGTGGAGATGGTGGTGGCGTTGTGGAGTGGCGTGGAGATGATGGTGGATGCGGTAGGGAGAGGGGAGATACGGTAGGGAGGGAGAAGAATTTTTAAAATGGTAAAAAAAATTGGTAAATGGGTAAAAGGGTAAAGGTAGGTGTATGGGAAATTGAAAAAGCATAAACATAATAATTAGGGTATTAAAGTGGGTAATTTTCATATGTATAGTTAGTTATGGGTATTTTTTACATTACGTTTTTGACGAATGGGTAATTTAAATTTTCTCCCAAATTTAAATTAAGAGTGAAAGTACACTGTACACTCAAGATTGAAAATTACTACTGAGTCACCGACGCCATCAGATTTTGATTGATTGGCCTTGCGCGGCTCGAGGCACGTCATATACTTCACCTTAGATTGTTTAATTAGAGTCTATTTTTTTTTTTATGTAATACTCTCAACGTCTCCGTTAAGTTGAGGCATTTTTTTTGGACATGATAATTAAGGATTGTATGTTTAGAGTTGAAAAATGTATAAAGATATCTTAAAAGGGAAACGCCTCAACTTAGTTAGAACGGTTCAAAATGGTATCGCCTAAACTTAGTTCGGACGGAGGGAGTACTTACTTCGTCATGTTAATAACGATCTATTTTCTATTTTGACACGTTTCATTAATAATGATTCATTTTCTTTTTGGGTAAACATTAACACATGGTTATTTTTTAGGTTTTATGTTATAGGTATATTTTGAGTATTTTATTGGTATTCATGTAAAAAATAAATAAATCGTTATTAATGGAATGGAGGGAGTAATTTAAGTTATTTAGAAATAATTTTATTTAATACTTCAAATTATTTCAAAATTTGTGCAAAAGAAGCTCTTGAAGATATATACTCCCTCCGTCCACGATTGTTTAATACGTTTTGATCCGACACATATTTTAATGTAGTGCTTTGACTTTAGGTGAAAGAGTGTGATTAGTGGAGTTTGGGTCCCACTTGTTATTATTATTTAATTGAAGTGTGTGATATAAATGAAAAGTTTAAAATGTAACAAACATTGGTGGACGACCCAAAATGGCAAAACGTAACAAACATTGGTGGACGGAGGAAGTATCATTCTTGATTTGATAAACATATATATATTCCCACATTTTTTTCTAATCTTTTTTTTTTGCATTGATAACTTTTTTTAATGCTTAATTTGGTTAAGTAGCAAATACAACCCTAACATTTATACTCAAAAAAACACCCTAAAGTCAGGGTTGATGCAAGAATTATAGCAAAATTTACATATTTCAAGCTTAATTTTAGGATTGGAATTGCTCTTAAAGTCCAAAAGTTATACGTTCTTTTTGCTACTTAATTTAATTAATATTTTTTTATTATTATACAAATATTTATTATTAATAATAATATTTTATAATTTCAAATATTTTAATATATGTAATTATATTTATTGATTAATTTGTACAATTAGTGTATATATATATATATATATAACTTATCGTTTTCTCAAAAATAAATTTTTCTACATATAAAAATATAATGAATATTATATGTTAATGTACACATTCAAAATATCTTAATAATATATTTATTTTGGGGCCATGATTTCTTTTTATTTTCAAAAAGTATTTATTATTTGTATGTACATATAATTGGAAACTAATTTAGGTAGATATTTTATTTTTGAAATAATGTAGGTCCAGATATTATTCACCCTTACTTCTAATTTTCAAAAAATTTATAATTAATTAATATAGTAAATGGAAAATATATTCGTATTGTAAAAGATAAATTAAATAGTAGTATAATTTATTGTACTGGTATTTAATGTTTGTTGTTGGTATTTAATGCTTCATATCGTCACTAAATTAATCTAGATTGATTTTGGGAGCTTGAGATTTATTTGTATTTTTTGTTCATATAATAGATCGTATATTAAAATAATATGTTAGTGATGTTATATATGTAGATAGATTATGGATCATATAAAAAATATTTTTTTTATGTGATAAATGAAAAAATATCAATTATCTATTTTAATAAAATAATAATTGTGATATTATCTGTAAATTAATTTACATTTAAAAATTAACTTCCACATCTCTAAAATATTTAAAAATATTTAAATTTAATTTAATAAATATCAACCATTGATTCTAAATAGATAAATGATCTATATTTATTATTATTTCTCATGTATGATTTATTTCTCATGTGAACATAACCTTATTTAGATATTCAAATTTAATTTGTTATAAAGGAGATAAACAATAGTTTAAAATATTGTAATAGTTACTATTAAATTTGTGAGATATATTTACTTATTTGGCTAAAAAGATTATGATAAATATTTTATGTACTTCAAATTTTAATTTTTGTATATGGCTATAATTTGTAGGTAGATATTTATTTTGAGGATCAAGATTAATTTTTTATTTGTGATTCATATCAATGACTATAAATCAAAACAATATATTAGGTATTATTATATAGGTAATTAGAAATAGGTTGCTATAAAGATAGATAATTTTTTTGTGCTTCAAATTTTAATTTTCATAAATGTCTAACATATGTAGCCATATAAGTAAATATTTATTGGAGCTCAATAATGATGTGATTTTGTGTTTCATATATATGATTATATATTAAAATATTATATATATATATATATATATATATATATATTTGTCCTTCAAATCTAAATTTTATAAATGTCTATAATTTATACCTAACATTTTTTGGCATCCAGTAGTGATTTTGATTCTTTATTATAAATAATTATATATTAAAAAATATATTAAATATTATTATATATATTCTTTTAATTTACTATAATGATAAATAATTTTTTAATCCTTGAAAATTTGATTTTCATGGACGTATATAATTAGCTATTATTATAGATTACTTTTGTAGGTTCAAATCTAATTTTGATTTTGTGCTTCATATATATGATTATAGATTAATAAATATATTAACTACCTTATATGTTATTATTTAATATTAGTCAAATCATCTTAATTAAAGATTAATGTTAATTATATATTCTTATATATACATTATTTATTGATAATGTGTTTGAGTAAAAATTGAACTTAATTATTCAATAAGTTAAATTAAATAATTGATGTTCTATGCTTTGATCTGGTTTTATATATTCTGATTTTGTTTTATGTCAATTTAGTTTAATTTTTACGAACTAAAGTTTTTGATTTGAACTGCTCTTTTGTAGTACAGTTTGATTTTGAATTGATTTGATTGAATTTTATTATATCTTAATTATTATAGTTTAAATTATAATAAATATATATGAATAAATAAAACAATTAAATTTAGTTTGTATTTGTTAAAAAATCTCATTATGGAATAATCACAAAATTCATATAGATACGATTGAGTAAATTTAAAAATTGAAAAGGTTTGAGTAAATTTAATTTTCTTGATATATGTTATTATATTGTTGTTATTATCTTAAATAAGATCTAATAAAAAATTAAAAAAAATTGAGTATCAATTTTCAACTACAAATATCAACTAATGTATTATTGAAAAAAATTGTAGTGATAAGGGTTAATTGAAATTGAACTCAAACTAAACTGAATAAAATGATAATTTGAGTGGGTTAGCATGAAACTTAACAAAATGACTAAAATGATATATATATATATATATATATATATATATATATATTCTTACTATCAATTTTGGTGTACAAACTCGGAAGTGACTCAAAAAACATGATGATTAGTTTACTTCGAGTACTATTCAATTTGAAGATAAATTTTAAACTGTTTAACTCTATCGATTACAACTAATACTAATTCATATAAAACTATAATAATTATGAGATCATAAATAACTTGCAAAATCGTAAGTTTTGACTTAAACCGATATTTACCCGAAATATTAATACCATTTTTTTAATAAATTACATAACGTATATCACATGGGTGCTACAATATTAGTCTGTGCATCGTGATATCAAAAATGTTTGTTTTTACATTTTAAGTTTGTAATATTAGTTTTTTGATATAATAATTATGATTGTTTGCCTCTAAAAATAATAATTATGATTGTTGTTTTTATATTCTTTTTATTTTTAATAAATAAATTTTGGCTATCTCATACCGTGCATCCCACGGGTACAACACCAGTACTCAATAAAAGCACAACACGTTCACATACGAATTCTAAATTGTGATCAACATGTTTTCAACATGGAAGAAGAAATGAAAATATAATAATACGTATAAAATACTTTTATAAAAAAATGCCCAGAGAAGTTGACAGAATAGTAGCTCCGCCACATGCAACTTGTCGTGTCAAACTTCCTCCTCACTTCTCGTGTTGCAAACAAAATAGAAAACAAACTGCCACTTTTGTTATTATTCACCGCTAAATAAATGAACACGACTCCACTCTTTCATTTCATTCACACTTCCGAAATGCTACACAATACGATTTGAATGATTTGAAGTAGGATCGATATCTATCGTACATAAAAAAAAATCAATAACAAAAACAAAGCTAAGCAGTCATCTATCTGACTTTTATTTAGTAGTAATAGTAGATAACAAAGTGGTTGAGAAACAACCAATATCCCAAAACATAAAAGTAAAATAACAATTCAACAACACCAACACAATGGTACTAACGAAAACATAATGAAGAGAAACACTTGAACAGGAAAATTATTTCTTTTCCATTTCCTCATCCTCGCTCTCACTCCAGCACTGGTTCAGAGTAGATTTAGGAGATCCACATCCAGCATTGCTCACGAAGCTGCAGTAGATGATCGATCCCCCATCACCCAGCACCTCGCATCTCCTTTCCGCACACTCGTACTTCATCACGTCGAGCTTAAACGCAGAATCGTGTTCCTTCCCAGCAACAGTTGCACGCACAGCCACAGAAAACTTGGCAGGGTTGAAGCAGTCAAACACCCTCTCCACAAGCTGAGTCAAGTCCACCTTCTCAAAATCATAGCCCACTGATTCGAAACTCGCATAGCTGAAGCCATCTTCGGGCGTGACATGGATTGTAGAAACTGCACCTCCTTCGATTGCATTCATAGAGTACCCACATGGGTCGAAATCGAAGTCACAGATCTCTGATTGGGGAAGGATGTTCCTGATGCCAGATGCATCAGTCATGATAGCAGCAGAACTGGATTGATTCTTGAAGAACACAGAGGCCTTCTTCTGGTCAAGGTTGGTCATGCACATCTCTAGTGTGTAAATACAATCCTCATTAACAGAGGGCTTGGCATACGCAGAGTAGACATGCCACTTCTCGTTTTCATCAGCATCTCCAATCACGTAGGCTTCGCTCATCAATCCAAGCTTGGAGAAATGGTTGTCAAGAACAGCAACTTCTTCCGTGAAGCTCCTGTGGGGGAATGGCTGAGCGCCAGGGAATATGAAGCTCCCACGAGAGTATCGGGCAGCTTTCACAGAGAGTCCGAGTGTGTCAGCCAACCTCAGAACTGGTGGGATCGAGAGCAGCAATTTTGTAGTCCCACAAGTTTTCAGAATGATCTTGTATGCATAGACAAAGAGGCTCGACTCCGATAGGACATAGGAGTCAACGTCATTGTTCTTTAGAGAGGCGACGATGGTGCACTGTGCTGGATCTAAGATTTCATCCAACTGTTGCTTGGTGAGGGATCGAAGGCCAGCACCTTGGGGATCAGCAAACAAACCAGGCTCGAAGAAAGTGATCTCGAGCCTCTTCTCATAACCCTCAAATCCAATAGCAGAGACTGGCATGTCCATTTTGGCTTAATGGGTACTTTGCAGAGGGAACAAGGATGAGGAAAGAAAAAATGAATTGAAAAACGCAAAATCTAAGCTATTCCTGCGCTGATCGCAGGATGGTTAACAGAACGCTTGATGAATCTCAGGATGGCTTGCGAGCGCACTGCATAATGGGCATAAATGAAGGAAATTAATTTCAAGCCAGAAAAAAAAAAACTGATTTACAATCATAAAGTATAACGAGAATGAATTAAAACTCACGTTGGAGTAGGCAGCAGATCTGAATTTCTTGATTCCTCCGTGTGGTCGAACGTCCTCAATGCTGTAACCTAGGGGAGCTTCGTAACATAAAGATTTACTACTGCTGGACTTCTTTTTCCCACCCTTTGACTCCATCAGATCATTCAGTTATGTTCCTGAACAATGAACCCAAAGAATTTTGAGGACACACATCAAGGTAATAATACGTTCGTAACAAGTAACAGGCAAGTGGGAAAAAAAATACCAGTATAAAAATTATGATAACAGATAGAAGTGATGATAGGAAAGTTTTTGAAGCGATGAATGTTCACAAAGGACTAGATGAAATGATGAAATAAGGAATTCTAGAAAAGGCAATTTCAAGAAAGGTGTCTCATAATGATGTACCTTGCTATACCAATTCACAAAATAATGGATCACACTCGAACAAAGATGCAACTTTCATCATCACAATGAGGAATCAGAAAAGTTTCAGCAGAAAGTGATACGAAGACAAAATCATGACAGTGGACGATTGAAATATCAGCATGAATAACTAATTAATTGTTATAACAACAATTACCGATATATGCTTCATCCTCAATCAGCCATCATTATTAATAAAATACGAAATGCATCAACGCCGATAAGAAATAAAGTCTCGATCCATGAATTATTTGAAAGAAAAGGCCAAAACCAGACGAAAAAACACCAATATGTTAACCAAAAACAAGAAGGATTAAGAAACTAACAGCCCGAGTGTGTAATCATTCGAAGTTTCAATACAAAATTAAATTGCAATACATTTTTTTTTCTGGAATAACTAATCTACAAAAACAAGACAACAATAAGCGAAATCAAAACACTTGCAGGAAAAATATGATGATTATCCGATTGATTTAAACAATCGTATCCAGAACAATCTCTATCCCTAAGCACAAAACAAAAATTTAATCAACAATCAATCTCATGCATAATAGGAAACGAAACCTCAAAATCCAAAAGTAAAATTGAATAATCGTCTAAAAACTTACGGAATAAAGATATAATAATCTTTGGAGAAGATCGAAAACAAACCCTAGATTGAGAGTTCTCGACCGACTGAATCGAAAATTGGAAGAAGAAAAAAATATAATGGATTCAATTGAGGATTTGTGGATGTGGAGGAGCGATTATTGTGGAAGGAGGAACAGAATGGGGAGCTCCTTAAATAAGGGGAACGGTCGGAAAGAGTAGAATGTGCGTGCGACGCGTGTCCTCATTAAATTACCTTTGAGCCCTCCGCTTATTTCTACCGCTACCCTCAAGGTCAAGGGTAGTTTAGTTATTGATGACTTCGGATCTGATTCTATTTATAACGTGATTATTCGTTAAATATATTTTGAAGATTTTCTTTTTCAGCATTTATTTTAGATTTATCATTTCCTACTATTGAGTAATCCAACTCAAGAATTTGATTTTGATTTTGTTATAAAATAACGCTATTTGATGGACATTATTATTAGAATATTTAGATATTTATTTATGATTGTGTAATATCTTTTATTTAGTGGATCATCTATAAATATTAATAAATTTTTAGGGTTTTTGAACCCTACCGTTTCTTTTCTCTTGTGCCGTCTCTACAGTTTCTCTCTATCTTCATTTATCTTTCTCTTTATATTATCTGCTCAACTTAATTGGTGGAACAAAAGAGGATTTACAACAATCTTCTTTTTTTTTTTTTGACATTTATTTTAGATTTAATGATATAAATATTACCCCAATCTATGAAAAAGTGTGATTTAGAGGATTTTTTTTTTAATTAAAATTTGATATATATATCTATATAGTGATTGTATTAAATAATGTTGGTCACAAGACGAGTATTCAGGTGTAGGGGGAATACACTTGTTTCAAATTCTTTTCAGATTAAAATTGTTTTTCAGTGTGAGCTCAAATCTGAAAGGAGGTAGCCTCAGTAGAGATTGACTTTAGTCAGTTAAGTAGCAGTGCGGAAGTGGTGGTTTAAAGGCTTACTCCTTAATAAAAAAAACATAATGTTATAGTTCAAGTTTGCACTTAATCAGTATTCAGTTTTTGCGATATAACGTTAGAGAGAATAAGAAATACTGAATGTAAATAGCGAAGACACAAAAGTTTAGTTTGCGTGGTTCGAAGATAAAAACTCATACGTCCACGAGTCTTGATGTGAGTCGAGGGTTTCCAACTAAATAAATATGTTTTATAGTGATCAACCTTGAAGGTTAGAATAGCAGTAAAGTCTGATCACTTCTAGCAGATAAAACTAAATCTAAGCTAGGGTTATTTCTTCGGTTACAAATGAATCGCTACTTAAGAGCACACTATGAAGTTACAAATAGAGCTTGAGTGTTCTAAGATCTGAAAGTTGAGAGCGATTGAAAGCTTGAGAGAGTTGATAGCGTTAGAACGTATGAAAGCTTGGTAACCGGTGTTTGAAGTGTTTGAAGTAGCGGGGTATTTATAAGACACTCTCAAGAATAAATCCGTTGTGAGAGAGAGCTTCGTCCGTAGCATTTGAAATTCTTCTCGTTGGAATCGTCGTCCATTTTAACATTTTTTGTGTCTGCAACAAGATTTGCTTCACCTACTGAGATCTTTTTCAGAAATGAAAATGTCTATAGAAGATAGTATAGTTTTAAACTTTAGTGCAGAGCTTTAGAGAACGAGATTTTCATGCTTCAATGTTTCTTCAACCTCAATACTTCAGGACTGGACTTCAGTAGAATGGTCCTTCAGTATTGGTTTGTAAGCTGAAAAGTTAAAAACTTCAGTGCTGGTCCAAGTACTTTAGTCTTGAGTTCTTCGGGGTTAGGGTTAGTGTACCTGCAAACTGAACTCCTTAACATATGAGTTCTAAAACAAAAATAAAGACTAAATTTTAGTTTTGAACTTAATACATCTTTCAGAGAAGGGTTTGAAATCTGAATTAAATCCTTTATAAATATTTCCCAACAAATAACAATCAATCTTAGGTGTTAACTATAATTTATTATCATAAATTATTTGCAACTTTTTTTTTATAAAATGTAAATAACAAGGTAGTAAATTTAAATTATTTTTTTTTAAATTGTACAAACAATATTTATGTTAATGTATCAATATTACATAAATGTTTTAAATCATCCAAATTTATATCATATTTTTCATGGATTGAAGGAATAATAATTTTAATTTTACATATACATAGAATACGATATTTTATAATAATCATATTAATTATCGTTATATGAATATCATTTACAACATATCTCATTATTATATTGTGTGAATATACATCCCATAATATTTTACTTTTACCATGTTATATTATTAAATAATATTTTACGAGTTATATCTTATTATTTTCTTCTGTAAAAGTTGGATTATGATTTTATTAGTTATTATTTCTATTAATAATATATTAAATTTTTTATTTTATATATGATTTATAAAATATTTAATATTTTAATTAACATAAAAATATACTTCTTTTAATTTTTAATAAAATTTATAATATCATTGCAGTAGACATAATTTAACAATATTACGTTAATGAATATTTATAGTAAAAATGAAAATAATATAATTGGAATATTCTGAGGAATAAAGAAGAATGGAGACGTGAAGCAGGTGGTAACCGTGGAAATGTATCATTCATTAATGATTAATAATAATAGCTTTATACTTCCTACTTCCTCCGTCCACGATCTTTCTTCCCAACTTTTCTTATTGGTCTGTCCACCAAATTTCTTCCCACTTTCCTTTTATTTTTGGCAACATTTTACTTCACTCACAACTCAACACATCATCAATAATGTGGGCCCATTCTCCACTAACTATATACTCCCTCCGTCCCCCAATAAGTGTCCCCTTAGCAAAAAAATTTTGTCCCTTAAAGAGTGTCCTATTTCAAAAATCAAGGTAAAAATAATATCAAAGTTCCAATTTTACCCTCCCATCATTGAATTAATTTTTACTTTTTATGTTCCCTATACAATAATTAGGGGTAAAAGTGAAAATTGAGTTATTGTATTGGTATGTGAGTTTTGAGGATGTGGGACACTTAATTGGGGACGGAGGGAGTACTACTCAATATATATAATCATTAATGTGAGCCATTTATTCCACTCACTACTCTATACACCTTACACATCATCAATAAAGTGGAACCCATTCTCCACTAACTATACAACATTCAATACATTTTACCATTTACCAACTAAGTCAACACAATTTATTAAAATCCGTGCTTGATCAAATTGAAAAGAAAAAGCGTGGACTGATGGAGTTTTATTCAACAAACAGATAAAATAGCCTGATTTGTTTCTGTCTCTTTTATTTTTGCTTTGTCCCCAAATTAGACCTTCCTCCCCTTTTTTTGGATGTGGGAGAACTTCTAAATGAATTATGTTATAGCCCTAAACTGTTGATAGATCATATGTAATCACAGTTCAAGCTAAGCTTGTCTTTTTTAAAGAGGTGATAGGAAAGATATGTCAACATAGAGTAGACTGATTAAAGATATTTAATAGAGAGAATATGAGATAGGTCAGTTACATATACGCGGAATTTAAAATATTTTTAGTGCATAAATTGTCTTAAAAATAAGAATATATATATATATATATATGTAAAATTTAAAATATTAGATATGTTGTGAGAATATATCAAAAAAAATTAGAATAATACATTTTTTTTATAAACAGTTCAAGCAAATAGTGTCTAGTGTTATATAACATCAAAAAGTATATTTCATTGTAAAAGAAGCATTTTTGTATATAAATAGTGTCTAGTATATGTAACATCGTCTAGATCGTGACTACCATAATTTTGTGACATTTTTGCCCCTCAGGATTCATTGAACAAAAGTCATCCCGGTTTAGGTTACATAATTCTTAAAACATACTTATAAATTTAGACTATTTTCTATTTGAGTTCTGTTCTCTTTAAGACTATGTTCTATTTGAATGATAAATTTATCTCTTGAAAATATGAGATAAAAATATAATTAGTTTTTAAATTCATTCTTTTTTATTCCTCCTATTTAAATTACAAATTCATCATTATTTTTCTCCTTCATCCCATTTTGATGAATAATATTATCACTCCAAATTTGGATGGATAATATTATCCCTCCTTAAAGTGGATAAAAGAGAAAAACAATAATGAGTTTATAATTTAGATAAGAGAGATTGATAAAGAAAAAAAAGAAATTTAAAGGCTAATTATGCTTTTATCCCACATTTTCAAGGAATAAATTTATCACTCAAAAATGAGAACAAGAGTATAAATACTCTTTAAATTTCTTCTTTTTTATTCATCTCTCTTATTTATCTAAATTAAAAAGTCATCATGTTTTCTCCTTCATCCCAATTTGAATTGATAATACTATATCCCTCCTTAGAATGAGATGAAAAAAAAGTAAAATAATGAATTTATAATTTAGATAAATAAGAGAGATGAATAAAAAAAGGGAGAAGGGACAAATAACCCCCTATGGTTTATAAGAAAATGCAAAAAACCCCTTAAGGTTTGTTTTGGTGCAAAAATAACATGTTTTAAGTTTTTCAAATGCAAATTAGTCCAATTTTTAATGTTTTAATTAAATTATGATTTTTAAATTTATTTTGATATTATTTGAAATGAGTATGAGAATTAATTTTTAAAATAGGTACAAAAATTTAATGTAAAAATTATATAAAACTTATATTACAAAATATATTATATGTAAATTTTATCGTGACGAGTTCGTAATTTATATTCGATTTTGGCCACAAATATTGTAAATATAACATTTTAATAAATTCGTATAATGATATTGATGGAAGAATTCAGATTAAGAGCAGATACGAGTTTGTACATTTGATTTCGAGTCAAGTACGGGGTTATATATCCTCATCTTGAACTCGCCATGATAAATTTTACATATAATATATTTTTTAAATAATTTTTTTTAATAATTTTTTCAAAATTTTACAAGAATATAATAATGGATATTAAAAGAGTTTCCAATTTTTGATTTTTGTTTAGAAATGACTATTTTATTATAATAATTTGTAATTAATTTTCTTGAATATTTTTTTTCTAAAATATATTATTTGGTGCATATCCAAATGGGTACCCTCCTCTCTCACATAGTAATTCTCACCGTGCATCTCTCACGACTTTTTTTTTATTTTTTTATTTTTACATTAAATCTTTGTACCTATCCTTTTTTAAACGAGTATGATGATTATATCATTCGTGCTATTTTATTCTTATAAAATTTTGAAAAATTATATAAATATTATATTTAAAATATAATATTTTATGTAAAATTTATCGTTGTAGGTTCGGGGTGAGAATGTATACCTCTGTACTAGACTCAAGTACAAATGTATAAATATGTATCTGCTTTCGACCCAGATATTAATCTTCCATTGATATCCTAATACGTATTTATTAAAATATGGTCTTTACAATATTTGTGGTCAAAATTTACAATCAATTATTATACGAAATAAGAACATAAAGGGGCTGGAGACGGGTTTGTATATTTGTAGTCGAGTTGGAACAATTACAATATATTTTTATATAATTTTTACATTAAATTTTTGTACATGTTTTAAAAATTAATTCTCATACCCATTTCAAACAATATTAAAATAGATTTTAAAATCATAATTTAATTAAAACATTAAAAATTGGACTAATTTGCATTTGAAAAACCTAGAAAATGTTATTTTTGCACCAAAACAAACCTTAAGGAGTTTTTTGCATTTTCTTATAAACCATAGGGGGTTATATGCCCCTTCTCTCATAAAAAAAAGGATTTAAAGAGTATCTATACTCTTATCCCTTATTTTGAATGGATAAAATTATCCATAAAAAAAAAACACAACCTTAGGAAAATAATATTAACCAAATTTAAAAAATCAAACTGAATCAAATTGAAATATTATATTCGATTGGACTGTATTTTTTTAATCGAATTTTAGTTTGGTTTGGATTTAGATAAAATAAATCAAATTATTTTATTAAATAAAATTATTTTATCATATATATATATATATATATACATATATATTACTTTTTAGTTCTCTTTTATCTTAAATTTCAAAATCTTAACATTACGTTGAAAATTAAATGTGATACTCTATTTTTTAATTTTTATTTAACATCATTTTAGATTTACAATAAATAAAATTATAATTTTAATAAATTATGCAATCTTTATTATCATTTGAAACTTAAAAAACATTAAAAATATGTAAATGATATTTTGATTATAATTTTAGATTTCTTCAAGTTGAGATTTTTTTATTTTTAAGTACTTAATAATTATTGAAGGTATATATAAATGAATAGGTTTTATAATAATTAATAATTTAAAACATTGAATGAAAATATTTATGGAATAAAATATTTGGCTATTTTATTTCAGTTAATTTGGATTTTGAATTTGGTTAGATTTTATTTTTTCAGTCCCAATTTTACTTTGATTACGTACAAAACTAGTCCTTAATTTGTGGGAGAGATAGAATGCATGCATATTCTTTTTTGAAATAATGCATGCATATTCTTGCTTGAGCACAATTTATGGTTCGCACTCGCACATCATGAATAATTTATGACAAGTAATTCCAATTTGCTATCACATTATACTTGTACCAAAATTAACAACCACACTTGCATTATCAAATCAAACAAAATAAAGGGATTACTAAATTATACAAAGGGTAAGGAATTCATGCTTTTCTTATTGGTTGAAATGATGTAAATTTCGCAAAAAAATAAAAATAAAAAATCATGTTTAATTTAATTAATTGTCTTCGATTCCACGAAATAATTAAAAGAAGGATAAGATTCGTCTTATCTTAATATTATGCGAGCAAGTTGATATTTTTAATGATTTGAGATAATTTGTGTACCATTAAAATAAAGCATATTTGTTTGTGTTTTGGGAGATCATTTCATAATCTAGTAACATCTACGTCGAATGAATTTACACCTTTTAAAGAAATATGTAGACTTTGGGATGTGATAATATAGTGGGACACAACTGACATTGACATTATCAGCATGTCCTTGTTTATAATTTAAATATGAGTACTTGGCCAAAAGAGTGAGACCTAGCTCATTAATTTGTGTAAACACAATTTCAAGATAATGAAGGAAACCCTTTAAGAGGGTCTATACTCTTTCCATAGTCAGATTGCGCAAATTAAATCTTGGCATTAAACTGTATTTCAACAAACACATAGAACCTCTTAAACACATTGAATACTTGAGATTTTGTAGACAAATGAAAAAAGCCACGTGAACCTTTTACAATCATCAACAAATAACATGTAATACTTGAATCCATACTGTTGGTCCCGAATATGAGTGATCTGGTGTATGGGGGAATACACCAGTTTAAAAATATTTTAGATTAAGATAAGTTTTTCAGTGTTTTATATAATACTGAAGGGAGGTAGCTTTAGATTAGGTATAAGTTTAAATAATAATCATTTAGTCTAGAACAAATGTTGAACTCATTGACTAATATCTTTAGATTTGCGGTGCGGAAGTGGTGGTTTTAAAGATTAACATGTATATAAGAAATCTTAATGTTTGAGTTCTAGTTTACGCATAGTCAGTATTCAGTGAATATTAATGAGGGTCAATATGAAGTAAGGTAAAGACTGAATGTAAATAATAGCGTAAGACAAAAGTTTGGTTTGCGTGGTAAAAACTCCTACATTCACGATTCTCGAAGTGACTCGAGGGTTTCCAACTAAATGGATATGTCTTACAGAGATCAACCTTGAGAGTAGGGGTGTCAATCGGTAACCGGTTCCCGGGAAGAACCGGTACCGAACCGGGAACCGATATTTCGGGAAATAAGCCGGTTCCCGGTTCTCAGCATTTACAAATAACCGGTACCCGGTTACCCGGTACCGAACCGGGTACCGGTTAATTAAATTAGTTTAGAAAATAAAAAATATAATATTAGTTTTATGTCATGATACGTCATTGTATTTAAAATTGTAACAAATAAGACTTGTTTTAATAATTAAATGTTAATAAATTACTAATTAATATATTAACAATTAACAACCCACATGCTATTTGGTATTTAGATTAAAACCTCCTATTTAAGAATAGTTTCATTAATTAAATATTTAAAACCTCAAATTTGATAATAGACTAAGACAATATGGATATTTAAATACTTAACGTGGAATAAATATTCAAGAAAATTAAAATTACAAAAATATAATACATAAAAATACGATTTTATAATATATTGATTAAACATGAAAATTATTTTTTTTAATATTAAAAATATATATTTAAATTATTATAAAAAAAATCGGTACCTTAATCGGTAAACCGGTTAACCGGTACCGAACCGACTGGTAACCGGTTTAATTACCGGCACCGGTACCGGTTCTTGAATTTAGCTATTTTCCCGTTCCGGTTAACCGGTACCGTACCGGTTGACACCCCTACTTGAGAGGTTAGATTTACAGTAGTTTCTAATCATTTCTAGCTATAACTCTTTGGCTAATTCTAGAACTATTTTTCGGTTATAGATACTATCGCTAAGAACACAATAGAAGGTTTACAATAAAGCTGAGTGTTCTAAGAGTAAGCAACTTGAGGGCGATATAGTGCTTCGAAAGATTTGAGCTTTAGAGCGTAAGAGAGCTTGGTAATCGGTACTTTGAAATGACGAAGTGTTGAAGTATTTATAGGACTCTCTCAAATAATAGCCGTTGAGAAAAGAGCGTCCAAGACTTTGAATTTCTTCTCGTTGAAGTCGTCGTCCTTTTTGCCATTTTTGGTCCCTACAACTTGGATTTTGTTCACATACTCTGAGATATTTTCCAAAATAGGTAATCCCTATTTGCGGTTGACTAGCTTCCGTATGTAGATTTCTGAGTAGCTTAAGTCAGTATAGGACTTCAGATATCAGGGAATGTATACTTCAACATCTTTGAGTCTTTATTCTTTAGGATGACCTTCAGTGGACTTCCTTCAGAATTGACTTTACTAAGTAACTAGAGTTTACTTCAGTGATGATCTTGTTCTTCAGTCTGAAGTTTTTCAGATTTGATATTCTTGTAAACTGAACTTCTTAACATATGAGTTCTGAGAATAAAAACTTAGACCAATATAATTCAAAACCCTTTATAAATATTTCCCAACACAGCCACAAAAATAACTGAACCAGGACCCCGAACATCTGTATGTATAAGTTGAAAAGGCTTACAATGCAAATAATAGTTGAAACAACAACGTACTTGGTGACAGAGTTGATGGTTATTTAATGACGGATTAACGATAAATTAAAAGAGAATGGTTTAAATAATTAAGAAAAATATCCCTTTATCCCTACATCTCTCCTTCCCTCCCTCTTCCTGTCTCAATTTCTCTCTCCCTCCCTTCGCAGCCCAACCACCGCCCTCTACTACCGCAACACCTCTCTACCAACGCCACACCGGTGTCGGCTACCACCACTAGTTAAGTATTGTACTCCTTCCCTATCTATCTCTCCCCTATCCATATGCATGCAAGTACACAATCGATGCATGTGTGAGAAAAATGCACTTTTTCGACTAGCTTGAATCAAAATGGTAAAAATATGGCAAGCTATCATTACCGCCGCCATAGTTGTTGCCGCCGTCGCTCCGCTGTTGCCGCAGTCATCACCACCACTATTGCCCTTATTGTTCATAATTGTACGAATGCACGAATTATATGAGCTCGACGAGTTTTGGTTATGTTCGTGTAATAACGCGACCAAGATGATAACATATTAAAGAAATTACACGAGAATAGGGGTGTCAATTGGGTTGGGTTGAGTCGTTATCAGGTCAACCTGATAACGACCCAACCTGTTAAGGCCAAACCCGAACTCAACCTGTTAAAGATATAGTAATCCCGAACCCGAACCTAACCTGATTCCAAACTGACATGTTATTTTTTTAGGTTGACCCAACACGATAACAACCCAACCTGATAACAACCCGATCCAACCCGATTATATAAATATATATTATTAATAATAATTATTTTAAATAATATATTTATATATTCCAGGCAACTCGAACCCAACCTGAACCCAACCCGAAAATTTCAGGTTCTTATTGGGTCAACCTGATAAGAACTCGAACTCAATTAAGTGTCACGTCTTCATTTCACTTCTCTAAGTAAAATCGAGGAAAACGTGACTCGGAATAAAAAGCGGATAACTAAAAGAAATATAAGCGTTGGTATTTGGATGAAACATGAAACGTACCACATGAAATGGAGATTTCGAGAGAGTTTGGGTGTCGCGAAACCCCAAGTACATAGAAGGGAATACATAGTTCAAAGTCAAAAGAGATAGCTAATAAGTTCTTGAATCTAAAACAAAATTCTGGCAGCGGAAACTGGATCAATATCTAGATTTACATGTATGACGACATATAAATCACCGAGAGTAAAGCATTAAGAGTTTGACAAAACCACCGCTGAGCCTTCCACTTCGTCATCACGACTTAACCTGCACATTTATAAATATATGCAGGGCTGAGTACAAAAGTACTCAGTAAACACGTGCCGAAATCACATTCGTACTAATATATTTGCAAATGCCGTAACACAGTGCAACATAGGGATTTTTGTCACTAAAGAACCTATGTTCACTAAAATTCTTGTGATCTTAAAAGTTCGACTGCGTAGTCTAAGTTCTGGAGTAATCATACATATCTGTAATTCTGTGTGTCGGGAAAGTGGCCACTTTCCGCGAACACTGAACCGGCCAACCCGCTAAGATGACTCACAGTTCTGGTGTACACTAGCCTTAAAAGATAAAAATCTTTAAAAGCCCGAAATCGATTAATTGTTCAACAGATACGCATCATACCAAAATATAAATATTTTCGACAAATGTAATACTTCATAACATTTTAAATTCTAAAGCATTTCTAAAGCGAAAATAGCAATTTGGTACAACGCATACGATTTGATTTGTAAAAGAAAGCCTACCTGATATACTTCTTCGTCTAACGAAAATCTAGTGTAGATCGACTGAAATTCCCTTTCGCCGAACCTTAATCGTAATTAAGAGGAAAATACTCATCGTGAGTATATAATTTATTTCATCTAAAAATGAAATAATATTCTATTATTCTATAAATTATTCTAATCTTTTCACTCGACTAAGATTCGAGTAATTAAAGATTTCTAAAAAAAAAAATTACTACTAATTTCATAATTTAATAGATCTAAATTATTGGATTAAACCTAACTATTTATATCCAATCCCTTTAATTACTAATTTTATCCAAAGATTAGTTTTTATTAAACCATAATTAAGGAATAACTTAATCCATTTTTAATACCCAATCTGGGCCCATTCTACATAACTAAGAGGCCCATATTTATTTAAAAATCGAGTCCAATATATATCATCATATAATTCAGCCCAATAGGATTTAATTGTTGGCCCATTCATTTAATTAATTCTAGCCCATCTGATTAAATCAAGGCCCAATCATCTATTCATCTTCAACCCATTCTATTTTCATTTCCAGCCCAAATTGAATTATCAGTTCTGGCCCATTTGATTAATCATCTATCGGTCCATTTGTTCTAAGTTAAAATTCTAACCCTAGCCCTAACATACTCAGCCGTTTCGTTCCTATTCTCTCCCTTCTCCATCACAGAACACACCCTCTCATCACTCTCTCGCTACTCTCTGCATCTTTGCTTCATCTCTCGACGCTTCCTTGTTCTTGCTTCCTTCCCTTCCTCAACGAGGAGTTCACCGGCGCTCCTAGTAGAAGTTGCAGTGGCTTCGCCTCTTTTCCAGGTACATCCTTCCTCCTTTTTCTAATTTCTGTTTCTATATGGTTTTAATTTAGAATCTAAGTCTGCATGTTTAGATTTTTAGGTTTTTATTCTGAAATTGTTCTAAACTCCTTAATTTCTTACACTCTCCCCTTTCTCTCGATCTGTAGCAGTGTGTTTGGACGGTGGGGTGGTCATCGGAGCTCTACAGACTGCAAACCCTTGGCTTCTTCTTCCCAGGTAAACTTTTTAATTCTGTTCTTATAATTCGGGTTTACATTGTGATGCATGTTCTTCTCCCCCTTCAGTTTTGGTTTCAGAAATTTGGCAGGCTCTGTTGTCAAATTTTGGGGTTAAAATCTTGGAATCTTTGTATTTTAGATTTTAATTTCTTCGTTTTCTGTATGATTTAAAACTCTTTCGAGTTCCTGAGTTAAACATTCGGTTATACCCTGGTTCTATTCTGAATCTGGTTGTGAAATTGGATGAAGCTTCAGTTTAGCTTAGAGTTTAAATTCTGATTTGCTTAAAGTTTTAAACGAGTTCTGACTTTGGTTTTGTTCTTATTCTTAGCTGAGGGATACATTAATATTGGTTGCTGGTCTGCTTTTGATTTGCACGTGGGAAGGTTTCTGAAGATTTATTGCTGTGAGGTAATCTCTGTATTGCTAATTTCTGTGTTTTTTTTTATTATAACTTTTGGGTTGGGTTTCTTATTCTGGAGGTTAAAGTGTACTATTTATGTTCTGGAGACTGAATATGATAACACATATGTTCAAGTTTTTTTTTAAAATCAGAATCTATATATATATATATTTCAATACCAGTCTATGTGTTATGTTCTTGAATCTGCATTTTCTAAGTGTAAAAGAGTGAACATGTTCTAGATTCTCAAAGTTTAAACATGAATTCTGAGGTCTGCAGTATAAAATATGCATACATACCTAAAACAGGAAATCTAGAAGTTTAAAGATCTTCCTACACATGTTTTATTATTCTGGCCTTAGCATGCTTCTAACTAAAACATGGAATGTGTGGATTCTATATATGTGTTTGGGAGGGTCTGTAGGTGTGTATTTTGTTTCGTAGCAGTTTCTATATATCCTACAAGTGTTTTAAAAGATTTAAAGAAAGCTGAAATCTCTTTTGCATTATTAGTTATTCTATTAGTTGTAGTTCATGAACTAAGCATGCCATCTCTTCCTGCCCTAGATTTAACATAAAAAGGGAAAGTTTGAACTTACTTTGGACGTTTGGCTAAATTTTTCTCTGAAGTATACTCTGTAAAGATAGGAAAGAAAGTGTTTCAGTTGGGGCTTAACACTAAACTGATAGGTTGAACTTAAGCTTACCTTACTGCTTCTGAAATTTCTGAATGGAAATGACTTCTTAGTTGCTAGGAGTCTGAATGGGAATGACTTCTTAGTGGATAGGAGTCTTCTTCGTAAGGTTTTTTTTTTTTTGTATGTGAAAACTGAGCTTTGAAAATAGAGAAGGGTTTCTATTAAGAGCTTCTAAGTGTATATGTAGGAAGACTGCTGGTTGTATAAATCCTATAGGTCATCTACATCACTCTAGTTTTGCCTAATTCACAGCTATAACTCAAGTGTTGTGTTAAAGAGTTCCTGAATTCATTGACTTCTGGGGCACATATTAATGTAATGCTATCTTATATGGTGCAGGGACAGATTGTGGAGTGTAGAGGAAGTGCAACTCGACCTGCAGCCATGCTGCTCCTGACTCCCTTCGCCTTTACTGTTTATGCATTTCCTTCTCTTCCATTAGTATGATGTAACAGAAAGTATTACTTAATTGTAGTACACTACAGGTGGCCTTTTCCCATAAATTATTAAGAAACAAATCTGATCTGCAGATTTGATTTCTTTTACTAACTCTTTCCTTAATACTTCTAGATGTATGACTTATCTTTCCTTATTATATTCCAATGCATGATAGTTTCAGATTTGAAACAAGAAAGCTTGAAGTTGTAATTATATATATATACATGTATTTACCTATTGCAAGTAATTTGCATTATACCATATATCTCATTTCATTTATGCAATTAATAGCATCCTACCTAATACCATTTGTTACATTTCTATTCTTCAATTATAATGACTTATAAACAGATTATCATTAACAAACATTAATATACTAATCTTGTAAGTATACCACTTCACTAATAATAATTTTTATCAATTGATTAATAAGAATCTAAACTATAAACCTTCTTATACATCATTTCTTTATAAATGCCAAATAGTATACCCTTCTATGGTATATAACTACACTACTAATTGTTAAATACTTTGCTAAGTAATTCAATTATCTTTTCGAACTTTAACCATCGATCATGTACCCCAAGAATTTATTTAGTTCGTTATTTTAAATAATCTCATCATCAAAACGAGCTTACATAATTTCTATCATTAACAAAGACTATAATGTGCACGAAAACAATTGCTACTAATATCAATTAGTACATCGACATTTTAATTATACAACGAAATTTTATTATCGCGATTTCTGATACATGATATGTTGGGAACCCCACAAGTTTATATTGTTTTGATGATGCAATTCGAAACAACACTTAGTTTAATGTTCTATTTTCTTACCTATAATTAATGTCTTCTATTAAGGAATAAGCTAACATATAAAAGGAGCAGATAGTGCAGTTTCTACTATCTGTATTATTCTTTGAAAAAGCATTCCTGGACACATTAATTAAATGTTTCCCTAGATTCGTGTTTATCACAGCGATCTGTTACTAAGGTAACATACAAGTATCTGTCATTACTAGTGTAGTATTTGTGTTTAAAGATCTACCTGTTTTGATCTTAGCCTTCGCTTCTCTGCTAATGTTACTGGAACAGATGGTAGTTCACTATCTGTACAATCTTTGCTGCTCTCCAAGAAAAGACAGCGAGCTGTGAAGACTACTATGAAGAGTATCAACAAATGATAATGGAACAGATGATAGTTCACTACCTGTCCATTCCTTACTGTACTTAGAAACAATCTTATGCAAGAAGGCAGATAGCGTTTTCGACAGCGAGCTTCTTAAATGGTAACAGCTTGACTCAGATTTATTGGACAGCTAGAGTGATTCAAAACAGCAAGTAAAGTAACAGCGAGCTGTGTGAAGTATGAAAGAAGAAGAAACAGCGAGTACTCAAGTAAAGACATCAACAACGAGTGAATCAGCAGCAAGCTGCTTATTAACAGAGGAATCAACAGAGTACTCAAACAGAAGATGGAACAGCTAGTGATCCAAGAAGGTGGAACAGCTAGTGATCCAAGAAGGTGGAACAGTGAGTAATCAAAAAGGGTAGGAACAGCGAGCTGCTCATCTCACCAAAGAACAGCGAGCTGTTCTATTCTAAAAGGAAAGAACACGTTCAAACCAACAGCGAGCTGTGTTCAATAAAGCAGGAAGCAAAATGTTGAACAGATAGTACTCATTGTACCAACAGCTAGTAATCAACGTAGCAGGAAGCAGATAGCACTAACAACAGCGAGTGCTCAACATGTACTCAACAGCGAGTACTCATGATTACTACAGCAAGTGAATACCTGACAGCGAGTGCTCATCGGATAAACAACAGTTAGTGAACAACAAAGCATCAACAGCGAGCTGTCCAATTCAAAAGAAACAAAGAGCACATGTTCAAACATACAGTGATAGGAAGCTCTTCTTATCATTATGGTGGACTGCCGACTTACCTAAATTAGTCATAAGTCATCCACTCAGTGTGTTGTCACATCAACGGTATGATTTAAGGAATGATGTACAAGATTTTCAAATATCTCTGTAAAATGAATCATTACCAGTATGGCAACACATTGGGAAATCGCGTGAAAGGTGGTAACCACTCTCAACCTGGCAGCGCGTGCTTCAACAACACTGACATGCATTTAATGCCGCCATTAATGCGTTGAAATTAGAGGCCATCGTCTCCAACGGATAATTTCTTCATTGAGGCTATAAATACCACATTCACTTCCAGAAAGAGGTACGAGAATTCAAGCAATCAAAGCCAAAACTCTGCTCAAATATCTTCAAAGCTTTCATCGTTCTAAACACTCCACCTACGAATTCTCTGAGTGTTCATCAGTTGAAGATTTCTTTCTGGAAACTTGTTCTTACATTATTCTAAGTTAAGGATCTAGTTTTGATCCAAAGGTTGTAATATTTTAGATTGTAGTTTTCAATCTAGAAGAAGTGTAATCACAAGTATTTATCTAGTTTTGATAAAGCTTGTGGCTCGTACTCAACGAGTAAAAAGAAAGGAGACATTAGTTGATTTCGATCTAGTTTTGATCGATCCGTGGACGTAGGGAGGTTTATCCCGAACCACGTTAACTCTTGCGTTCTTTACTTTCTGTTTTACTTCATACTCATCTTCTTCTTAATTGCATAAACTTGTTTATCTCTAATCTATTGGTTAAGAAAACGTTTTCAACATAAGAGCATTAACCACCGAATTCCGCACACAACATTAATCAAGATTAACTTGTTCAAGTTTCTCTTATTAACTGTTACTTTACACTTAAGGTATACTTGAGCTAAGTTGATTCTTCTGGACACGAAGAACCTTCTTGCTAATTCAAGCCTTCTTATATTCTAAGATTGCTTAAACCTTATTGATTAAAAACAAAAACAAGAAAACCTAAAAAGTTGGAATTGGTGTATTCCCCCCCCCCCCCCCATACACCAAACTAGCTCTTTCGGGACCAACAATTGGTATCAGAGCAGTGGTTCATTTTGACCATTGTATCTGTTAACACAGGAGGTTTACTCTGTGTGGTCTTCTTGAATAGATCTTTGAAAAACGTTTTCACTGCATAAGGCACTTGCATTATACTAATCATCTATCTAAGTCATGGAAGGACAGATGGCTCGTGCATGCGAAGATTTTTCCATTGCAGGATATGAAGATTGGAGCTTTCGACTTGAGATGTGTCTTAGGGCGCATCACATCAAGATGTGGTCAGTCATCACAGATGGACCAATCAAGATAATGCACAAACACTCAGCTGAAATCAAAGATGGTACAGGACCAACTCCAACTGTTGAAATAGTTGAAAAGGAGAAGGATATTAATGATTACACAACCGAAGAAAAGAAAGAAGCTGGCTTAGATGACTATGCCAAAGGTTTAATCTCAAGCACAGTTAGAGGCATCTATCTGGCCAAAATTCGACGTCTCAAATCAGCAAAAGAGATGTGGGATGTGCTTAGAGACATTAGCTTGGGATTGGACGTGATTCAAGAAAATAAACTGTCCATTGCCTGTAATAAATATGAAGAGTTCAAGATGAATCCAGGAGAGACGGTAGCCCATATGAAGAACAGATTCACTGAGATTATAATTGAGATAACTGCTATCGACAAGAACAAGTACACTCAACGTGAGATGAATCTCAAAATTATTCGTGCTCTACCTGCCAACTGGGAGATATACTCGGCAATGCATCCCATGATGCCAGAGTTCAATTCTCTAACCATTGACGCTTTATTTGATTTACTAACTGGAAATGAATATGAAATCAATCGTATTCATGGTTCAACTAACTCTCCCTCTAGCAAACCATCTGTTACAGGTAACAAAGATAAAGAAACAGCTTTTAAGGCAAAGCTAAAAGAAAAGGAGATAGTGAAGAAATCTCAACCTATTGTCACAATAAAAGACTCATCAACATCAGAAGATGAGGACTATCCCTCAAAGAACTATTTTGAGGAGTACTCTCTAATGGCTCAAAGATTTCAACGAATGGAGATGAGAGCAAACAAATACAAACGTCTATACAAAGACAATAATCGAAGCTTCAAAGGAAGAAATCGATCTGGTGATCGACCTGATAGGAAGAATGAGGTAAAATCAACTTCCTATGTTAAAGCTGACCTGTCAGAATACTCTTGTTTTAAGTGTGGCAGGAAAGGCCATTTCAAGACGGACTGTCCAGATATTACTCAAGCTGAGAGAGAGGAGTTAAGAAGCAAACGCGATCAAAAGCTCAAGGAACAACGCAAGGCAATGATCGCTGAAGAACAATCTGCTTCCAAACATCTCTCTGACAGCTCAACCGAAAATGATGAAGCATTTGTAGCAAACGAGGTTGACTTTGAATGGGATGAATGTCTCATGGGCCATGACAATGGACTAGACAATATTGAGGTAAATTATCAAGATTCTATTTCTTCTAATCATCCTATTTATGATTCTGGTAATGAAGAAGAAGAGATAGAAAAGGAGGAAGATGAAGAGGATGACCTGTCCATGGAAGATTTCTCTAAGTTAATGGAAGATTATGCAAGGTTGAACAAGATGTTCAAACACGCCATTAAGGAAAACGGAAGAATGGCCAACACCATACAAGAAATGAAGAAAGTAAGTGCTTTATTCAATGATAGAGAGAAGGCAATGCTTCTGCAGATAAAGAACAAGAGTGAAGAAGTCTACGCTCTTAATGCTAAAATCTCGGATTTGATTGAAAGAGAATCGTCGGCGAACAACAAGGCGGAGAATTTTGGTGTAATGCTTAATTATTACATTCACAAAAAATCAGACAGAGTTCATCTCATCAATGATATGCAAAGGAGATCGTCAGATCATGGAGGACTTGGATTTGATGGAGTTGACAAAGGTCCACCTAAAGGAAACTTTGTCAAGGAGAAGGGAAAAGACAAAGTAGTAAACCTCAACAATAATGCTAGACAGCCGCAAGCAATCTTGATCAAGGATCAAGGACAGCAACAACAAAGGTTCACTACACAAGGAATTGGTTTTCATCAAAGAAAACCACCTGCTCAAAGGATAAATCAACCTGCTCAACAAGACAACCATCAGCGAGCTCCTCCACCATTCAACTAGAGAAAACCTGCAGTCTACCATCATCAAAGACAGGAAGCTCATCAACAGCGACCTGTTCCCCAACACCATAGAAGACAACAGCCAACTGCTAATTCCAAATCTCAATCGACCATTCCACCTGCTCCAAGGAAACACGTTGCAACAACACAACTATCTGCCAAACGGAAACAGATAGTATACATCGACTTCAGCGGCAGACAGATCAGGCCATCTCAGAATGTGACTATAGTTAGACAAATTTGGGTTCCAAAAGGAACCATGTCTACTAACAAAGCACCCTCATTCAGTAGGGTAGCTAAATAATTGTTTATTGCAGGAAAGGAGATCATTGAGAAGAAAGCACACCGCTCGTGGCACAGTATGGATACTTGATAGCGGATGCTCTAAACATATGACGTACTGCAAACACTTGTTAACCAACTACAAGGAGTGCATTGGACCAACTGTTACCTTTGGAGGAAACTCAAAAGGGTATACAAAAGGTTATGGTGATCTCCAAGTTGGTAACACCACTATTCTTAATGTTTCATATGTTGAGGGACTAAATCATAATCTATTTTCTATTAGTCAGTTTTGTGCTAATAATAAGAAAGTAGAATTCACAGCTAACAAGTGTCTTGTCAAGAATTTGGAAGGAGAAGAGATTCTTCTTACCGGGGTTGTGCAGGACAGGTTATACATCGTGCAGTGGGATAACCAAATTGAAACCTGCCTTGTAACAAAGTCAAATGCAGAAAACAGCTGGTTATGGCATAAACGGCTAAGTCACTTAAACTTCAAGTCCATCAACAAGCTGGTGAAAAACAACCTGGTTGAAGGACTACCTGCTCAAACCTATGACAAAGATCATGTGTGTGAAGCTTGCCAAGCAGGAAAACAAACAAGAGCTTCATTTCCAACTAAAGCAGCTCACTCCACCTCAAGAAATCTAGAACTTCTCCACCTTGACCTTTTTGGACCTGTATCTCCATTAAGTGTAAATGGTAGAAAATATACTCTCGTAGTTATAGATGATTTCTCTAGATTTACATGGGTTATTTTCATGTACAAGAAAAAGGAGACTTTGGAAAAGCTGCCCGACCTGCTGAACAGATTATCAAATCAGAAGGCAACATCCATCGTCACAATTCGATCTGATCGAGGAACTGAATTTATCAATCATATGATTGAAGCCTACTGCTCAAAGATGGGAATTCAACATCAAACATCTGCAGCTAGGACACCTCAACAAAATGGAATCGTGGAAAGGCGAAACAGATCACTTAAGGAAGCAGCTAGAACAATGCTCAACGAAATCAATCTTCCTAAAAAGTTCTGGGCTGAAGCAATAAACACTGCCTGCTACACGCAAAATCGATCTGTCATCACTCTACGCCACGGAAAAACTCCATACGAAATATGGAATAACAGGAAGCCTCGAATAACTTACTTTCGATCTTTTGGATGCAAGTGTTACATTCACAACAATGGGAAAACACAATTAAAAACATTTGATAACAAAACTGATCAAGAAATTTTCTTAGGATATTCTGACATCAGTAAAGCTTATCGTGTTTTTAATAAAAGAACTCTTGTTGTGGAAGTAACACCACATGTTGTTTTTGATGAATCTACCTTTGAGGTTTCAGGAACAGATTGCGCTCCCTCAAAGGATGGATATTCACCTACAACTTTAAGAAACTCCACAGATCGAGTGATTGAGGATATACTTCTTTGGAGTCCACGTAAAGAAGGAGAAGAGGAAGAAAGCATTGATCAACCTGCTGTAGAATTACTACATGAAGGGGGAACAGATCAAGGGGGAAACACAGCTGACGAATGCTCACAACCACCTGTTGCTGAGCTACCTGTTCCAGTTCTTGAACAACCACCCACTGTTCCCAACCCTATTAATAACTTTGAAAATCTTGATATTAATACTGATACACTATTTAATGTTCCTATCACAGATCATCCAGAATTCGACAATCCACCTGTGGAACTAGAAATTGAGGTAACTGAAGAAGAAATGAAAAGGCGAAGAAGATGGGTAGATAGCCATTCATCTGATCTCATTGTTGGGAACCCAACAGATAGAGTCAAGACAAGAAGAATGCATGGTGAAAGTGCATTACTAAGCTGCTATCTGTCTCATACAGAACCCAAAGACGTGGATGAAGCCTTACAAGATGCTGACTGGACTAATGCCATGCAAGAAGAGCTAAATGAGTTTAAAAGAAATGATGTATGGTATTTAGTGGATCGACCTAGGCATCAGGGTGTGATTGGAGTTAAATGGATTTACAAAAACAAGAGAGATGAAACAGGTGAAGTGGTGAGAAACAAAGCAAGGCTAGTCGCTAAGGGATATTGCCAACAGGAAGGGATCGACTTTGATGAAACATTTGCTCCTGTTGCACGACTAGAAGCTATCAGATTGTTTCTGGCCTATGCTGCATATAAACGCTTCAAAGTATTCCAGATGGACGTAAAAAGTGCATTCCTCAATGGAATCTTAGAAGAAGAAGTTTATTTGGAGCAGCCACCTGGTTTTGAAGAAGGAAATGAAGACAAGGTGTACAGATTGATCAAAGCCGTATATGGTCTAAAACAAGCTCCTAGAGCTTGGTATGAGACTCTGTCCACCTTCTTGTTACAATCTGGATTCAAGCGAGGATCAGTGGATAAAACCTTATTCACAATCAAAGTCCAAGATAATATCCTTTTAGTTCAAATTTATGTTGATGACATTATTTTTGGATCAAAATGTGAATTCCTTTGTAACAAATTTAGCAAGCTCATGCAGGAAAAGTACAAGATGTCCATGATGGGAGAAATGAATTTCTTCCTAGGACTACAAGTCAAACAATCTACTGATGGGATCTTAATCAATCAATCTAAATACATCAATGATCTCATCACAAAATACGGAGTAAAAGAGAGCAAACCAGCGAAGACACCAATGCAAACAAATGGACAGATTGGTCCAGATATGCTTGGAAAAGCAGTTGATTCAAAATTGTATCGTGGTATTATCGGATCTTTATTATATTTAACTGCTAGTCGACCTGATATTACTTTTGCTGTTGGTGTTTGTGCTAGGTACCAAGCAAATTCAAAAGAATCTCACATGGAAGCAGCTAAGAGAATACTTAGATATCTCAAAGGCACAACAGAAATAGGCTTATGGTATCCATGTGATGACAATTTTGAACTAACTGGCTACTCAGATTCTGATTATGCAGGTTGCAAACTAGATAGAAAATCAACATCAGGCACTTGCCAATTTCTTGGAAACAAACTCATCTCATGGTTTTCCAAGAAACAAACATCTGTTGCAACTTCAACAACAGAAGTTGAGTACATGGCAGCAGGTAGCTGTACAGCACAAATATTATGGCTAAAGCAACAACTCAAAGACTATGAAGTCAACATGGAAACAGTTCCCATATTTTGTGATAGCTCGAGTGCTATAGCCATCACCCAAAATCCAGTACTCCACACTCGCTGCAAACATGTTGATGTTCGACATCACTTCATACGTGATCACGTAGAGAAGAAGAACATCAAAATAGAGAAAATTCATACAGAAGTGCAGCGAGCTGACATTCTCACAAAAGCATTGGCAGAAGATCGTTTTAAAATGCTATGCGGAAAATTAGGTCTCGTTAACCTAAACGAAGAAGGTACAAGTGTAAACAACAAATTGTGAATGGTACAAAACAATCAGTTGTTACACTCTTAAATTGCTTCTCATCTAGAACATCAGCTAGAAGAAATTTGTCGAGACAGATAGCAATGTCTCATCAACAGCGAGCTGTTGTAAAATTCATCAATCTGTAACGAGAACATTTCATTTTTTTTCTCTCACTAAATGCTTGTTTTCAATGCTATCTATCTAGCTGATATTTGTTCGCAATCTGTTCACTATCTGCTAGCTGCTATCTGTTCGCTCTGTTAATAATAACAGCTAGCTGTTATGATCCATCAAGGGGGAACAGCTAGAAGTTATACTAATTACTATCATGAACAGAAAATGTCAACAGCGAGCTGTTGATTACAATCAAGAGTCATCACTATCTGTTGAAGGTAGAAAGATGTTGAACCAAGGCAACATACTTCACAAATGAAATCAACAGCGAGCTGTTCTAAAGCAAAGCTGCTCTACAGTAAGCGGTTGAGGAACCAACAGCGAGCTGTTCCAAAACATTCACTATCACTATCTGCTAGCTCAACCAAGGGGGAATTAAATTCAATTCATTTAATTTTTACCTTTACATATCTATGTCTAATGAGTAATAGGTTAAATAATGCCAATCGTCGAGTGTCAGAAAAGGTGGAAGAAAAAGAAAGGCGCATTTAATGAAATGTCCTCGGTTACAGCATCGAAGCAATGATGTGACCTTTTGGATGACCAAAACGATGGCGTACAACATCCGATTGAAGTTGAGCGGGAAAATATTTATCTAAGGGAGTAATCTCAACCGTAGAATAAAATATTTGATTTATAAATTTAAATCCGTGCGTTGATTATTTTCTTATATATATGTGTATAGAGACAACTGCTATCATCTTTATTCTTCTCTCTCACAAAATCGCCATTGTTAAACCAACCGAAGCTTTCTGCAAATCAAAATCTTATTCTCTCTCTCTCAAAGCATCGTTCGAAGTTCTTTTCTAAAAATGTCTAACTCCGACGCCAGTACATCACCATCCAAAGCTGACTCACCCATTTCTGCATCTCAAATGCTTCATACAATCGAAGCTCGTCTTTCTCCTGAACCTAGAGCAATACTAGATCATCATGGATTTACAGTCCTTGATGAGTTATTTGAAAAGATTCAAGCATGCTCAGGTTGCAATTTGTGTTTAGGATTACATAAAATTGATTTTAAATTTTTATTGGATATGAAACAAAATGAGAATGGACAATGCATTCACTTGCATGTCAAACGACCCCTTCGTTTGTCTACTAAAATTAGCACAATCATTGATGGCTTCTTCAACAAAGATTCATGGAACAGATCGATTGAGTTTGACCAAGATGCTATTTTACCCAAGTCTAGACATCAGGTAGAGATGTCTCTCGGTATAGCAGCTCAGATTTTTGGTAAAGTGACAGATGAGTCACTTAGAGAGGCAATGATTCTTGTTGGCAAATCCAACAGTGAATGGGAGTTACCAACAAAGAAACCCAAGACAGTAGGTGAAGCAGCAGCTGCACAGGCCGCTGTTGAGAAGCAAAGAAAGAGGAAGGCAGCAGGTGAAGCAAGACCAGCTGCTGAGAAAAGGAAGAAGACAGCCAAGGCATCACCTGTGGTAATGAAGGAGAAGGAAAAGAAAAAACAAGAAAAACCAACAGCTCGTAAACTCATTGATGAGCTTGATGATACAATTTTTGATGCTGAGCCAATCACAACAATTCTTCCAACACCTCCACCACCACCTGTTCAAGGAACCAGTATGCCCGCTGTTGCTATTCATATTGAATCCCAACAGCCCGCTGTCGACAAGGAGGAAACTCTGCGAGGAGCACACATGCTATATGAGCAGATGAAGGAGACAGCGGCAGCAGATGTTGAGGAGAAAATGCTTGGTATTTCACTCACTCCATCTACACTGGAAATGGCTAAAAGACTCCAAGTCTATCTCAACATTCGAGATAGCCCATTCTACATCTTGGAAGCCATTTTCCTCCTGTTTACACTGAGCGACCTGAAGATAGAGGAAAATAAGCTCACTGCTTATTTTGGTTTCATCGACATACCCGACGCACGCAAATTCTTCCGATCTTACGTGCTTACAAAGATGAAGGAGGAGGCAGCTGTGCTTACTGTTGATATTGCCTCATTCTACAAAAATGAGCAAGATCTGTATAATATGGCTGTTGACCTTCAGTCTTTTGATTTTCAATCTGCTGATTTTTCATCTGCCATGGTGCTTGCTAAGCCATCTGTCAAAGATGTGGAGAAAGAAGCACAGGCAAGGGTTGAAACAATAATAATGGATGAGGGAACCAGGGAGGATGAAGGAGCGAAAGATGCAAAGGAAGGTGCAGATAAAGAAAAGGAACAGCTAGCTGTGGAAAAGGCTATTCAAGAGGCTATAGCAAAATTTGATGCTGCTCACAATTCCTTATCTGCAGATTTGAACAAAAAGATTGATGACATTCGCAAAATTTTTGATGAAGCCAAGACAAAGACAGACAGCGAGCTGTCCCACATAAAGAAAACAACAGTTGATGAATCTGAGAAGAAACTGATGGCAGCTGGTGAACTCATGTGCAAAACAGTGAGAGAGGGAGTGGAAAAACAGTTTTTAGATATGGAAAAGACCACAATTCCATCGGTGATCAAAAAAGTACTCCCTGCTATGCTCAACGAACAGCTGCCTGCACAGGTCAAGGGGATACTACCTGCTCAACTCACTGCTCTCAAACTTGCTTCCAAGGATGATGCTTTGCAAATTCAACATTCCATCAAAGAAATGAAGAAGCTGAACAGCGACCTGTCTGTGAAGCAAGAATCTTTTGCCCTTGGTTCAAGTAAGAGGATGGAGGAAGCGACTGCAAATATCACTACCTGTCTTCAGCACAAAGAAGATATTGAAAAGAAGTACAAGGAGCTCAAAGAAGAAGTTGCTTCCCTCCGACTCATGATTTCTAAGGATTTTGATGATGTCGAAAAGGGGGAAGGAAAGAAGGAAAGGCAGGTAGTGGAGAAGAAAAAGAAGCCTGTTGCTCGATCCAAAAAGCTAAATCCCAAACAAGCAGCGGAAGCTAAACAGCTGGAAAAGGAGAATGAGGAGAGGAAGAGAGCAGAAGAGGCTAAAGCTCTAGCTGCAAAGAAAGGAAAAGAAGTATACAGCGAAGAAAATTTAACTGAGGAAATGGTACTCGCTGGCTACAAACATGACCAAATAGAGAATGAAGAATTTCGAAAGCTGTTCGTAGCAGAAAAGGAGAAGCAGCAAGCGATGAAAGATAAGGAAGATGAAGAGGGCTCGCCTGTGGAGGAAGATGAGCCAACCAATCCTGTGTTTAAATTCTTCGAAAAATATCAATTCAAGGATCCAGCAAATCTGACATGGCTACACTCCACAAAGGCAGCTAGATTCAATCAACTGATGAAAGAATTTGTAATTCAACATTACTATCTGATTGACAAGGAGGAACAAGGTGGAGATGTGGATGAGCTTTTTCGAAATTTTCTTAAGCAGCACAAGAACCAAACATTCACTGAGTACCTGTTTAGACAATCTGCTATGACAGGTCACTCTCTCGCTGCTCCAAAGAAAACAACACTCCTGTATCCAAGGATTGAAGGGACCACAGAGGTGGATCACACAAAGATAATTAATCACATCAATCACGCTGCTCAACAGATGGGATATCCAATTGACTTTAATGACAAAAATTACAGAATGCTATTCAATGGCATTTATGCTAGTTTTGGAGTCCCATCACAGCTAAGGAAAAGGGAGATGGTAGAAGAAAGGAGGGCACAGATGGCTGAGCTTCTAAAGAAACAATCTGCTGATCAAAGCCAACCTCCTAAATGAAGTTTTTGTACTTAACTTTTCACTCAAACTGTAACAGCGAGCTGTCCATTCTTGTAATCAATATCTGTAAAACAATATGAATGAAAAGATGAAGTGTTTTTGATTCTAAAACAACCTGATGACAATAACTCTTTGTCCAGGCAATGTTTTTTTTTTTCATGTTATTTAAATGCTTTATAATTTATGCATTTACTAACTGTAATTTCAACTCTTAAGAAAAATTGTGAAGTGTGGTTTCGACATCATCAAAAAGGGGGAAATTGTTGGGAACCCCACAAGTTTATATTGTTTTGATGATACAATTCGAAACAACACTTATTTTAATGTTCTATTTTCTTACCTATAATTAATGTCTTCTATTAAGGA
>JAPKLX010000003.1:7052184-7172560 GCA_026898415.1 Leonotis leonurus | reverse complement strand
CTTATTAGATTATATATCAAATATTCAATATATATTACATTATATATTTTTATTAGATTATATATCAAATATTCAATATTCAATATATATATATATATATATACATATATATATGTCAAATTATATATGTTGAATATATTCTCAAATAAGTTATCACAATAAATTAGTCTTATAACATAAAATGAGTCTTTTACTACTCATCATCATCATCTAATTGGGGACAATTCGGACCCGTATGTCCTGTCATATCACAATGAGGACATCTTCGACCTCCTCTCCTACTTCTTGCACATGTTTCTCCTCCTGATCTATGTCTACTTTGGCGAGGTCGACCCGGCAATCTTATGGCTTTATTTGGCAAAATTTCTCTATTTGCCACATTGGTTGGTAGAACCCAATTATTCTTATGAGGAACACGTGCAATGTGTACTTAGTAGGCGTCCTCCATTGTTGTCTGTTTGTAAAAGTTTACTATGAATTGAGATATGGACATACCGGCATTCTTGAAAAATTTTAAATTACTATCATTCGACAATATAATAAATTGATTTACATATATAATAATCTAATTATTAAAATATTTTACGTATTGAATTGCCGCAACTGCATGAGAACAAGGAATGAGATCGAACTGAAACTCTATACACTCACAACTCCATGCATTTAAGTCAATTGTTACTGATCGCGTAGTCGTCTCCACCTTAAAGGTATTAGCATCCACACGAGCTAAGTTGTACGCACGAGATCTATCAATTTGCAGACGCACCTTTCGTATAACCTCTTCAGGGTATTCTTGATGATCCCGGGCAGCTTTCTGACGTCTATCGTTGAACTAACTTTCCAACACAAGTCTCACGGCCTCCACAAGAGAACAAATAGGTAGACGTCGAGCCCATAACAATGTCTTATTGAAGCTTTCAGCTACATTAGATGTCAGGAAGCTATACCTTCGCACTGGGCACATCGATCGAGCCCATTTGGTGGGGCCAACACTCATCAACTTCTCATAAGCCACAGGCTTCGAAGCCTCTATGACACTCATTCTTTTATGGTATTCATTCTGCTTGTATGTGTAAGCAGCTCTCTGAAATAAACCAATAGTGGTCTTTCCAAATCGTTTGATCTTGCCGCTAAGATGATAGTAACATAAACCGTGTGTTGCTTCAGGAAATACGATACCCACGGCATGCTAGCTCGATCGACACATGTTGATCGGATACGATCAATGTGTTTGGCGTACTACCAAAAGATCTTTTCACTCTAGTCAGGAACCAAATCCAAGACTCGTGATTTTCAATCGGCCCAATCCCAAATGCTAATGGGTAAATTTGTTCATTCGCATCTTTCGTGACTGCAACGAATAAAATGCCATTGTTCTTCTCCTTTAAATGAGTGTCATCAACAACTATCACGGGCCTCATACACAAGCCGAACCCCGCTCTACAAGCTCCAAGAGCGACAAACAGATGTCTGAATCTATTGCCAGGGCCGACATCAAGATCAGTGATCGTACCAGAATTCATCACTTCCAACATATGTAGGTATCCAGGCAACAACTGAAATGATACATCGTATTTACCGTAAATCATCTCCAGAGCATGATTTCTGCCTCTGAGTGCAACATCGTACGTCACATCCATACCGAAACACCTCCGCACCTCCTCCTGAATAACCTTCAGTCTAATAATATCTTTTACATTTCGCATTTTCTTCCAACGAATGCACCAATCACCTTTGAGTGGACCTTTTTCGGACCAAGATGTATGATATCATCATTACAAGTGTGCTCAGCACAAAACTCAGATACAGCCCAACAACCTCCATGACAATGAGCACGCAAAATGAATGGGCATCTTTCGGACACCTTACAACACCAGTGAAGGCGATACGTGTATGATCTTATGACTCTGTATTCAGCTCGGTTCTCCATGTTCCACAATCCAGCTGCAATGTTCAATTCTTCCTTATCATTGAAGATCGACCCATCACCTAACTCTTCAAGTATTGGATTTTCTTCAGTCAACACGTCGGAGGTCATAGCATTTAGGGGGACCATTGGAACTATCCAATTTCTTAAAAATCCTTCTGTATTAGGGTTGTACTCGACGTCACTATCCACACTCGGATACATCATCTCCAGAACTCTTCGCATACCCCTGCATCACGTATCCATGCTGCAAATTCAGCAAATGTAGCACTGTTCATCGCAGGAGCTTGTTCTTCATCAGATTCAGATGATGAAGAACAATCTGAACTCACAACGTAATCTTCGTTGTCATCATCCTCATCATCATCACCACCACCATCACCACCACCAACACTGTCATCACATGCAAAGTTGAGGTCTGGAATTCTTGTGGATTCATTTCTGCTGCTCGATTCCCCTCTCAAATCCACATACACTGTAGGTGATGATTGGATCATACATAATCTTCTAACTTCATCATCACTGGTCAATTGAGATTTGATAAGCCGACCATTCTTCGATCTTGACAAATAGAAGATATCGTACTGATTTTCAACTGCAATAGACAAGTACTGGATGCAGAATTTCAAGTTCGTGATTGTGACATAATTGTTCGGGAGAGGTGCTATCTGCTCCTGGCCACCCGTATACATACACTCATCCCAATACCCTCCATATTTCACGTACACCGGTGTGAAATCAGTCATCTACAAATAAAGAATGACTTTAGTAAGATATCAGACGTCATAGCTAACATATAAGTGTTCATAAACCATCTACCTACTTGAATATACCAATACCGCTCACGTAAAGTACATAAATACACATACCGCGTGTTATATTTACTCACAGTAGTTAGTTCTTTATGTGCGGTATTCACATAATCATGTTTGGAATACAACTACCTACACGAAAACATCAATACCGCCCGTAAATACTTTACGGTTGCAAATACCGCCGGTATTTTGTACCAGCAGTAGATGCACTTTTGTGGGCGATATTGATAGTTTCCAAGTGCTATACATATAATACGTGTCAATAAGTAAATACCGCACACAAATAAGGTACAGAGAGAAATACCGCTGGTATGTAAGGTAGCGGTAGTTGTCTAAAAACGAGATGTATTGAAATTCTACCGAATAAAATGTCTATTATTAGGTTATTACTTGATTATTGTCTGATAATTGTCTCCAATTTGATGAATTCAACCAGATTTAGTCGAGAGAAATTGTTAGTGAGAGAAATGTAGGAAACTGTAGATGTAATAATGAAAATGAAACTATCATTTGAAATATAACAACATATTTTGTCTCGGTAATGTATAAAAAATATGAGAATCTACACAATACCCAATAAAGTGAGTATGTTTCGCATATACTTTTGTCTTTGGGTATTTTATATACATGATTTTTGGATATTGGGTATATTTGCCTATTAACATTATGTAAAATATAGTGTTATTATGATTAATTGTTGTAGTATTATAAATTTAGATTATAATATTAATTTTAGTATATTTAGATTTATTCTAGAAAAAAAATAAATACATTGATCTGAATCCAACGGACACCATTAAGACTGTAAATATAATTTGCAGGTGAAAGGGCTTGTCAGAAAGAAAAAAAGGAAAGACTAAAGCGGGGTCAAGAAAATACTGGAATGGACAAATTAGTCCTTTCTTCAACTACTATTATGATAGGAACACATTTTTCAATCTTTTCCACACAATAGCTAAATCCCAATACTTAAGATCCTTTCTTATTAAGATCAAATCCCGATACTTAAGATCCTTTCTTATTAAGATTGAATAAGGAGATTAGGTTATTTTTATTCAATATAATTTGAGATTCATAATTTCAAGAAACTTATTTTCTAAAAGAAAATCAAAATTTAATTAATGAACGGTAAATAAAAAATACGAGCTTCTGCTCCTAAAATTGTACGAACTCAATAAATTTCGATTTCAACAAATCTAAATCAAAACAGAAATTAAAATTTACTAAATTTGAATTTGGATCAAACCGAATATGGTCCATATAGGCCCATTGAGATCTCTAATAGAGAGTATACTAAAATCAAAAAAACAATAAACGAAGTAACGAAATGTTAGTATTCATTAAAAATAATATAACCCACCGTTCATATAATTAAGCTGCTAGACCAAGGACTCAAGCCAGTCAAATTCATATCTTTCCACTCTCTCAGTAATTTTATCGAACGCCTTGAAGATGCATAAAGGCAAACGTTCAGTGTTGCAGCTCGCATCAGTTTCTGTCTATTGTAAGTTTGCAAACCCTTTTAATTCTCAAATTTAGTTAAGTATAATAATAGTGAAGCTCGATTAGCGTCCCAGAAAATCTTGATTCTTCATTCTTTATGGAACGGCTACATTTAACAAGGAGTGAACGGCTACTAGTTAAAACCGTGTGTGCAGTCGTAATTAAAGGTTATTGTAATAAAGTTTTGAAACCAAAGATTGGTTCGAGCGTGTCATCCTCTGTTACATACCAAGTATTATCAGAACTTTCTGCAAATGGGGGGTTCTTAATTTCATGGTCATTCTTCAGATGGGTCGAGAGTATCCCACAATATAAGCATTCGTTGCAGTCTTCTTGGACTATGATTTGTACTCTCACGAAGCAAAAACACTTTAGGGCTGCTCAAGTTTTGGTTGAAAAGATTGCAAGAAGAGATTTTTTGTCGTCTCCCACTGTTTTGAATGCCCTTGTGAATAGTTATCTCGATCCTGATGTAAATGCTCATATTTTGAGCTGGTTGGTGATATTTTATGCTAATTCAAAGATGAGTTCAGAGGCAATTCAAGTGTTTGAGCATATGAGAATATGTAGATATAAGCCACATTTGCACGCGTGCACCGTGCTTCTGAATTCATTGGTGAAGGAGAGGCTCACTAATTTGGTGTGGAAAGTATATAAGAAGATGATTAAAGTTGGGGTCTTTCCTAATTTACATGTTTATAATGTCTTGATCAACGCTTGTTGTAAGTCGGGTGATGTGGAGAAGGCAGAGGAATTGTTGAATGAAATGGAGTCAAGCAACATATTACCTGATCTCATCACGTTCAATACGTTGATTGCATTGTACTGCAAAAAGGGTATGCATTACGAGGCGTTGTGCGTTCAAGATAGGATGGAAAGAGGAGGGGTATGTCCGGATATTGTCACTTACAATTCACTTATTTATAGTTATTGTAGAGAAGGCCGAATGAGAGAGGCATTGAGGATGTTTAAGGAGATTAAAGGTGCTGCTCCTAACCATATCACGTATACTACGTTGGTCGATGGTTATTGCAGAGTTGGTGATATCGATGAAGCCTTACATGTGCGCGATGAAATGGAGGCCAAGGGGTTGTATCCTAGGGTAGTTACCTATAATGCACTTCTGCGGAAATTATGTGAAGAGGGCCGGATGGTGAATGCAAATAAAATATTAAACGAGATGGGTGATAGAAAAATAGAACCTGATGTTGTAACGTGCAATACATTGATCAATGCTTATTGCAAGATAGGCGATATGAGATCTGCTTTGAAATTTAGAAACAGGATGTTGGAGGCTGGTCTGAAGCCTGATCAGTTCACTTACAAGGCACTGATTCACGGACACTGCAAAGCGAAGGAGGTCAATAATGCCAAAGAGATGTTGTTTGATATGATTAGGGCTGGATTATCTCCGAGTTATTGCACATATACCTGGCTCGTGGATTTCTACTGCAACCGGAATGATGATGAAGCTATTTTGGCATTTCCAGATGAGTTGGTGCAGAGTGGCATTTGTGCTGACATCACTGTTTATCGAGCAATAATACGAAGATTATGCAAGAGAGAAAGAACCAATTGTGCAGAAAGACTGTTCGGAATCATGCAAACAAGGGGGATATCAGGAGATGCTGTGATGTACTGTAGTCTGGCGTATGCATACTTGAGAGGTGGAGATGTTGCTTCTGCTTCTTCTTTGCTCGATGAAATGCATAAACGGAGACTGATGGTGACACTCAAAATCTTTAGAAGTATGAGTGCTTCGTATGCAAATGATGGGATCAACTTAAAGCTCTTTTGGGATACTCTTACTGAGAGAGGCTTGATTTCAAAGACCACACACCAAAAACTTCAGCAAGCCAATGCATAATTCCGATGAAACGTCAAGCTTTATCAACAAGTAGTCTCAAGCTACTCACACTTGTCACGTTGATGATCTTCCTAATACCCTAGTTACATCATTGGTATTGTGCAACCAGGTATGCTCGAAACACTAGTAGATTGATCATTGAGTGAGTCCCATCTATCACCAAAAAAGCATGATTATATACTCCTGACTCATTTTTCTTGCTCATCAAATGTATGTTTGGCATGTTGGTGGAGTTGAATGTATAATAGTAATTCAGCGAGAACTCTTTCCATCTACGAAATGTTTGTTATAACTTTCGACAAGGGAAGTATTTTATCAGTTTGAGTTTATGGACATAATTCTTATGTTTGTAAAAGAATCTTTGTTCATAGGTGTTGGAAAAGTTGTATTCCGTGCAAATTAATAGTGTTATCATAATGTTGGTGCAGCTGCTCTTCTCTCTTCTTGATGTTGATCTGTGAAGAAATGAGGAAAGGAGGGCTTCTGGTTTTCCAGAGAGATTTACAATACTACCCCTTCTGCATGAAGATTGAATGATAAACTCATGCAGTTGGTGCAGTTGATATTAGGTTTAGTTTTTTCTTCTTTATTCTAGCAGGCTCCTTTCTCATTGGATTAGTTTTTTTTTGCTCTAATTTTTTTTCTCTCTTTGCATTCTTTGGCAGTTTGTGTTCATCATTAATGTAGGCAGTTCCTAACGATAGAATATATCATCATAATCCCAGTAAGACCGATAGAATATATCAACATAATCCCAGTAAGACTTGATTGAGGGATAAGGAACAATTTAGATCTTGTTTGCTTGCTTTGACGTATTAAAAATATCCAGGCAGAATGTATTCAACTTCGAACAACCAACCCCTTATCTTTGCCTAAGGTATAAAATTATACTTTAGCTATGGAGGTTTGATTTTATATATACTTTTACTATTCAAAATATCGTATAAAAATATGGTCTCTTACTATAAAGAGTTGATCATTTTGAGGGATAGCAAACAAAACACAACCTAAGTTTCTATTAAAATTGTTGTAGTGGATGTAGGGTTGCAAACGAATAAAATAGTTTTGGATTGATTCGATTCGATGTTTAGTAATTTGAATATATAGATTCGATATTTGTACATATTCAATTAAATATATAAATAATATATTTACATATTAATATTTATTTATATAAATATATAAAAATATTTTTACATATAATTGTTTAAATGTAAAGCCTATTTTGTATGTTAAAAAAATAATTTCAATATAATTTTTTATTTTTGTTATAGTAAAATTTCGAATTAGGTCGAATTTTAAATATTATTATTTAATATATTAAAAAATTCAATCAAATAATTTGATTCAAATATTCGAATATTTCATAACAAATCAAATTGAATATTGTGATATTCGATTCGATTCGTTTACAACCCTAAGTGGATGGTTTTTAGGATCAAAATATGTGGTGAGGAATTTTTTCTATTTAACGAGGTTTTTTTAGGGGAAATTGAGTTCAATATTCAAGTTTAATATGCTATCAGAGTCTATCCAATTTAATAATAGGTCGTCACTCAATAACGTTGTCAACAGATGGCGTTGGGTCGCCCAGGCTGTGCGGAGTGTGTTGAAATTGTCTCACATTAAAATTTCCATTTTTAAAGAGAATTGAACTTAATATCCAAGTTTAATAGTTTCTTAAAATAAATAAACAAAGAACCATCTAATAAAACAAATAAAATTAAGGAACATGATAACAAATTACATTACAAAAAGAGACATTAGGAAATAGAGGATCCTAATTATGTAGAGTTAATGTTGATTTAAGAAGATGCTACATTAAGAGTTGGAAAACAGCTCCAATGTTTTAGGATCAAGAATAGATAAATTTAGCATGTTGAATTCCTAGTTTAGCAGTTTACCTCTTGAGCAGCTACTCATGACGCGTGGCCAGCCTTTACCACAACACAATTCTTTCTTATAAATACCAACAATTCTCTCTCTCAATCAACCACCAATACACACTAATTTTCTGATATTATTCTCCAGTCATACCTTCATCTTCAATTAGAATGGATAACTCTAACAGCGCTAGCTACAATGCTGGACAGGCCAAGGGCCAAGCTCAGGTTCCCTTCATCCTTCACATACTCATTCATACCCTGCCTACTTATATATATATATATATATATACATATGATCATGACAAATGGATATGATATGGAAATGCAGGAAAAGGGCAACCAGCTAATGGACCAAGCTAGCAATGCTGCACAATCTGCCAAAGAATCAGTTCAAGAGGTAATTCAAATACACATATGCATTAATAATGATTATAGTTATATGCCATTTAAAATTAAAAAGAATTTATGTAATTAATTAATGATGTTGGGTGGAATATATATAGGCTGGGCAACAGGCACAGGCTAAGGCACAAGGTGCAGTTGATGCAGTGAAGGATGCAGTAAACTCAAACAAGTGAAAACCTCACCATGCATGCATGCCCTACTTCAATATCACTTATATACTAGTGTTTCTTTCAATAATTATTTTATTTCCCTTCTTATTTTTGGTTTGAAGTTGGGAGTTTAGGTCCTTATTTTTGGCATTCTTTTTGTTGTTTTATTTTTGAGAGAGAATTTTTTGTCTATGTTTTGCTTTCATGTTTAGTGAGGCGATTGTCTCTCATTAAATTCTCTTTTTCATCTAATAAAAATACTATTAATTTCACTTTTTTTCTTGTTTCTAAATAAGTGTTCTATTTCAAAATTCTAGAGTATATTTATGACAATTTTTCAATTTTGTCCTTATTTAATACTTATTGGAATTTGATATTATTTATATGAATGTATTTATTATACTATTTAATAAAAGGTATATAAGTAAAATTTTCATTTTATTAGTATGTGTGATTTAATAAAATCCACTTATTAAAAAATGGAGGGAGTACATAATTAATTCTAAATATAAAGTAACAAACTATTAAACGAAGATTGATATGCTAGTGACTAAGGGTGAACGACTAATGTGATTCCAAGTTAGAATTTTATTTTATTTTATTTATATATATACATAAATATTGTATCTTGCATATTTTTCTACTTTCCATTTTACTTATTAAATTTCTTGTTCTTTTATAATTTTTTAAATAGGTAGAGGTATTCATGGGTAGGGTTTAGAATTGAATCATAATTGAATTGATGGGCTATGGTTCCAAGAAGTTCGAATTGGAATCGAAACATTGTCATGACGATTTATGGTTTGGAACTGAACCGTGTAAGACGGTTCCAATTACATTTCCTAACCGTCAATTGCGATTTATGATTCCGAACTGTCAAAAAATAGTATTCCCTCCGTCCCGCTAAATGTAGTCACATTTCCTTTTTGGGACGTCCTACTAAAAGTAGTCATTTTCCCAAAAAGAAAATAATTTTACCTTTAAAATAACTATCTCCTACTTTTTTAAAATACAAAACTTTACTTTCTTAATCTCCGTGCCGGATCCTTTGTGGCCGCATTTAACGGGACGGAGAGAGTAATATATTTGAATTTTTTAAAAATTTAATTATTTTTGTTGCATATTAATACATAACATCATTTAACTTTTGAGAATTTTAATATTATTTTATTTATTAATTTTATAAATATAATTACAAAATAAAAAATTATTGCTTAACCATTCCATGAAACCATGAATATCATTGATTTCAATTTCAATATTTAAAGTTTAATTATTAATTTATTTTATTATTAATGTATTTATAAGTTTTAATGTATTGTTATGAATTATAAAAAAAAAATACTTTTTATAATATAAGAAATTTATAAAAAATTTGAGGTTACAGTTTAGAATTGACGATAACAATTTCGAACCACCAGTTCACGCCACAGTTCCATACTTTTAGAACCATAATTGAATCATTATCTACATGGTTATGGTTCAAAATTAAACTGTCAAGCACGATTACGGCTCCCGAAACCACTGATTACGGTCTGATTACAATTTAGTTCTGGCGGTTCCATTTTTTCTTGAAAACCTCTATAAGTTGATAATATGTTGTCAAAAACAATCATAATTTATAAGAATTTAATATATTTTATTAAATTAAATATTCATAAAACAAATGTGAGAGATGTTTATGAAAATAAATAATTTCTTTTTTAATTAATGCTTTTAAGATTTCCAATTTCAAAGTGACACTATCAATTTTTGAGAAGATTTGTTTGAATAATATGAAAAGAATTAAGATTGTGTTTAAATGATGCTTTCTTGCTTCATGAATCTTCTACACGTTTGTAAATAAGAACCTCACGAGGTGATTGGTTGGATGAAATGAAATAAGTTAGGAATGAAATGGAGTGTGGAATGGAATGAAATTGTTAATCCATACTTATGCTTGGTATGTATAAGGAATAAGAATGAAATGAAATGACAATTTGTTTGTTAATTTAATTCTTATAATTGATAACTACAATAAAGTAAATGAATAAATTATATTTATATTGTATTACGAAATCATACTTTTAATACTCCAAGTAAGTTTATTTTTTATTTGTTTTTTTATGGACCAAAATATTCAAATAAAAATATTTCAATATAAAATTATAAAACGTAGGGGTGAAAACATTCGGATATATGGTTCAATTTTGTCTAAAAAATGAAACCAAATGAAATTAAAAAAAATATATATATAAAAAAGATAATTCAACCAAACAAAAAATTAATTGGACCAAATCAACCAAATTTATTTTGATTTAGTTTGGTTTATCCGAATATTTTATTTTGTAATTTCACTCTATTTTAAAATAATAATTATAAAAAAATTAATCATTCATATATATCTTCAATAGTTTTCATGTACTAAAAAATAAAAAATTATAATCATAATATTGAAATTATTAAATCATTCACATATATCTTCAATAGTTTTCAAGTTTCAGATGATAATAAACATTACAAATTTATTAAATTTCATAATTCTACTGTTCGTAAATCTATATTTAAAATAAAAATGAAGTAAATAAATTATCACATTGAATTTATTACATAATTTAAATTTTAAAATATACGATAAAATATGATGAAAATAATAAAAATATATATGATGAAATAATTTTATTTAATAAAAATAAATTATATTTTTAAATTAAAAAATAAATCGATTTTGTAAATATTATAAAAATATTAATATTTTTTTGGTAGGGGAGAGGTGTGATGTATAGTAAAATTAATAAATAAACAAATATTTTAATTAAATTTGTCTAAATAAAAAAATAGCAAAAGAAATTATTGATGATTATGAATGACTAATACTTGTGATTGAAGATGATTGACTATTACCACTCCTAGTGGAATGGTGATTCCAATTGAAATGTTCATTCCTAATCACAAGAAGGAACCAAGCAAATGAATGGAATGGAGTAAAGAATGATCATTTCATTCCATCCTTCATTCCATCGTACCAATCACCCCATCAATTTATCTTAATTATTTTGTGATTTTAGTGAATGAGATTGAAATTGCTTATTTACTTTAATTATAATAATTTCACCATAAATTGATAAAATGGATAATTATGTCATTTTATCACTATCCTATATTAAATATGCTATGAGTGGAATGATGGTTCATATTATTTATAATTAAATATATAATGTGAAAGATTTTAAAGTTAATGGTGGGTCCAAGAAGATAGTATAATTATTAAAAATAGAAATATATAAATTTTTCGTGAGCCATATAAAATAGAGAAAGATGCAAATTTTTCGTGCATGATGGAGCCAATTGACATCTTATTGTAATAATGCTATTAGCAGCTTTTCAAATGATTACCCCATATTTTGTTCTTATTAAAATTATTACCGCAACATATTAGGATTTTTTGTGTGTATATATACGACAGTTATACTGAAAATATATTTTTTGTATTAATTTAAAAAAATCAGAATTATTTGTATATTGTGATGAATGGTTACAATTAATTTTTTGAGCTATTTTTGTAAGTAGCCAAACTCTTAAATCATCACATGCTTTATTCTTTTTGCTAAATAAATTTAATATAAAATAAGTATTTTTATATTATATTATCTTGTTTATTTTTATTTTTTTATTTTGTAATTAATAAATATTAAAATATACGCTAACTAAATATATCCTAATAGGAAAAAAATTAAAAATTAATAATGATAGTTTTAACCTATAAAAATATTATAATGGATACAAAATAACAAATTTCATACTTTTAGTGATAATATTTCTACAAAAACTATATTTTAATAAAATTTAGTAAAATAAGAACTAATTTATTAGTATTATATATATAATGAACACTAACATGTTTTTTCACATAATTGAACAAAAATTACATGCATCAATTTTGAATTTACATTAAAAGTTTCAAATTAACAAATCTATGAACCCGAATAGATAAATTCTATATTAAGTAGGGATGACAAAATTACCCGCGGGCCCAGCTATCCGTAGGTACCCGATTTTAATAGAGCGGATACGAGCATACAATTTTAGGATTCGAGACGGGTATGGGTTTTAAAACTTATACACCTCTCGGATTTGGGTGGGATATGGGTGTATAGGTACCTTACCCGAACCCGTTCCGATAATATTATTCATTTTATTTTTTTTAAATCACACTTAGAGGGTGTTTGACTAAACATATTTTAAAGAATTTATAAGCTCTAAGAACGTATAAGCTATTGCAAGAGCTTATAAGTTGGGAAAATAAGTTGGGGTGAAACTACTTATTTTTTTAATGGTTTATAAGCTCCAAGAGCTTATTTTTACAACTTATAAGTTCTCAAATAACTTAATTTGTCAAACACTTTGAAAAAGCTTATAAGCTCTTAAAAAGTATAAGCTCTTTTAAGAAGCTTATAAGCTTAGTCAAACACCCCCTAAAAGTTTAGCTAAGGTAGTATAAATTTTGTATTAGTTACATTTGAAAATTATGTATTATATGATGAACCTGTAGCTTACTATTATACTATATTTTAAGATTTCTAGAAGTTTTATATTTGATATAATAATTTTTAATATACTTGTGTATATGAAAAATTTATTCTTTAACGGCTATTGGAGGAGAATCTCTTTCCTGCCGGATAATATCCGTCCCGACCTCGCCTCGATTTAAATAGGTAACGACACGAGCACAAGGATGAAATCACGAAACATGTATAAACACATGAAAGCAAAACCCACCCGGAATGTGCGTGATCCCTAATACGAACATGTGAGAAAAACTATATTAAATCCCAAACAGTTGATTATTTTTTATACATAAATGAGTGGAGTATGTGATCGACCGACATAGAGAATTAAAAAAAATGAAAATTAATCCAATCTCTATGTAGATATTTTGTAGAATAATAGTCGTACACATAATATAAGTCCAAGTGGATCCACAAAGGCACGACGCGTGTCCACCTTGAAAAGACCTCCAATTCTATAAATAGCATGTCTCTCAACCAACTATATATCAAAAACACATTCTCTCCAAATTAATTCTCATTATCTTCTATAATAATAGATTGATAATGGATAAGTCCAAATTTGAAGCTGGTAAGGCTGTGGGCCAAGCTCAGGTAATTACTTTTATTTTCTCCACTCACACTACTTGTAAGCTCAGTTCCAAACAAAAACATATCTTCTTACTCCTATATTATTTTCTGTATGTCAAGAATGATGTAATAATTTATGGCCCTTAATAACTAATTATGTGGATTGTGGTTTGTGGATCGGAACTAATTAATGCAGGAAAAGGGCAGCAACCTAATGGGCATGGCTGGCACTGCTGCAACATCTGCCAAAGATTCTGTTTTTGGGGTATGTAATATGTATCATTCTATTCTATGTTCTAACTATCATTATATATATATAAAATTAATTAATTGGTTGATCTTTTGTTTGTGAGTAGGCTGGAAAGGTGGTGCAAGATAAGGCAACAGTTGCAGTTGATTATGTGAAGGGTGCAGTTACCAAAAAGTGAAAGTGAAAATTAAGCCTAGCCTCCTCAATTTATTATGTTCGTGTTATGATTTTTAGAGTTATATTGGCTCTCTTTTATTGTTTATTTGTGGTTGGTTGGGGATTATTGTTTATGACTTTATGTTGGTGTTAATTATGATTTCAGTTTGGTGAAGCAAGTCGTGTGCCTTGTCAATTTCTCTTTTAGTCCACGATATAATTAAATATTGATTATTGCCCAATTAATACCTACTTTTCTTTTTATTTATATATGTATTTGTCTTTTTGAACGTTAATTTGTTGAGGGAGTAATATTATCAATTTATATTGGAGTAATATTTAAAATTAGTTAAATTTTATAGGGAAAAACAAATCCCATCTCCAAACTTAGTGATATATAAATTTTAATTATTTGAATATGAATCATACTATTCATATCATATAAATTGTAAATTTGTACATAATTTGTGCGCAAGAAAGGTAACTAAAATTTCGTGATAATAACGTGCGATTAATTAATAATTACGAAATATATGGCATTTGGCTAATTGATACTACTTATTATATAACTGAAAACATTATATACTGATCACAAATAATAAAGTTCCAATATCACCTTCATATTTGGGAATTCTCTTCAAATTAATTTTATAAAGTAATCGATCAAGTTACAAAAACTATTTCTGCAAAATAATTTTTAGATTTAAACGGAAAACAAAGTACTTATTTATCTTCCTTGCCACAATATATTTTCTTCGTCTCTCATTCGTCGTGTATGTATAATTCAAATATTTTATTGTCTAATGGTATCATCACAATTACAATAATAAGATCGTGATATATAATAAAATTAATAATTTAAAATAAAAATATCTATATTTTTATATATTAAACCTTGAACTCTGATTATACTATATTTCACAATTTTATAACATAATAAAAAATGTTACGAAGTCAAATAATATATGATCCCAATCACTTTTTGTGGGCAAGAAAAGAATGATATATGCAACACAAAAAATGTAAAATACTTCCATAAAAGAGTGGATTATGCATGATAATATTTTATTAGACGTGACATAATTCATGATTTTCTTAAAATACATGACATGTTAAAATGGGTAATAAATTCGTGAACGAATAAATGTAGTAATTTGTTTTGGAATGATGGACTTATGGAGTCCCATTTACGGGTGTGCAAGAACCGAACTGATAAGTTTTGATCGGTTTTGATTCGATTTTATTTGAGTCGGTTTTCGATTCGGTTTGTAAATTTTAGAACCAATGAGTCTTGATTCGGTTTGATGTTTATTCTTTTTGGTTCGATCAGTCACCGAACCATCGAAATATAATAATATAAATATTGAAGTAATTATGTATAATTAATACAAATATTTAATAATTATAATGATAGTTTAGAAAATTAAAATTTAAAAATATATGGTTTTGTTGTAAATGGATCCTAAAAATTATTTATAACCTCAAAAGTTGATAAAATATATTTCAGTTCAAAACAAAATTGATCAATTTTGATTGATCGATTTTTGGTTCGGTTTAAATGGTCGATTCAATTAATAATTTTTTCTTTAATTCAATTTTCAATTTGTAAAAATTTAATTGGTTAATCGAAATGACGGATCGACTGATGCAAACCCTTGATCTCATTAAATATAACGTTAATTACAAAAAGTTAAAAGGGAAAAAAGGTTCTGAAAGAAACATGAATAATTGTTAAAAAGGAGTACCGACAAAAGAAAATATAAGATGCATTATGGATGCAATATGTATGGATGAAAATTGGTGTAAGATTAATATAACCATTTCTAATCAAAAGCAGCATGTGTTTGAGTTTGTCCCACACACAAATAGTTTTCTTTTTCTTTTTTTTCTTCTTCCAAGCTCACATTTTCTTTTTTTCTTTTTTTCATTACATCAACTTAGTTAAACGGCGTCGTATTAAAACATATCCCACGTGGGACACGTTTCCACCCTCCATTGGGTTTCAAAGTTAATATTATTTCATGACTTCTATTTAATTATGGGCTACTTTCACCAAAGATTTCATATTTTGTAATTTAATTTGTTTATAATTTTTTTAAGGTCTATAGTAAATGAATATACTTTATTCCATACATATAATTCAACTAAAAATTATGAATATTTATAGAATCCGAACTTCATTTAATACACACAATCACTTAAAATAATAAACTAGATGGGTCCAAATTCCACGCACTATATACTTCTATGCAAAGTTAAAACGCATTATTAAAATTCATGGTGAGTTAAAATGTCAAGATCTTTAGTAAACAGAGAGTAATAAATATATAAAATTTACATTTTAGAATACTTGGAAGAGATTACAATGAGTACAAAGTATTACTAAACTTTTAGATTTGAAAGCTAAGAACTTGAGAGCATATGAGCGTAAGAAAGCTTTAATTCGCGCGACTACAAATATGTCAAAATGTTGAGATATTTATAGATGTTTATCTGGGATATATCATTTTTAGAGATCGAGATGTGATTCAAGGTTATTTGTGTCTATAATCAAGGTTTTGTAAGGTAGCTTTAAGATCTTTTCTTAAGTGTAAATCCTTAGTTGTAATAGGTTTGACTTTAAGTACAATCCTTTATTACGTTAAACTATCAATTTGGAGTTGACTTCATATATTGGAAAACACACTTGACACGTTCTAACTTTTCATTGACTGCAGTGCAACTACAATTTGATGTACTTCAGTATACAATATTTGACTTTCAAATTTCGGTCATGTAGTCTTTAGTCTGAGCGTCCGTCATTTTTTGGATATACCTATAAACTGAACTTCCTAATATATGAGTTCTTTAAAAAAAAAGACTAAAACTAAACCTAAGACTCCGGACTTGACCATTTTTAAGGGATGTTTTGGAATTTGAATCAAAACCCTTATAAATATTTTTCAACAATTTCTCTATTTTTTATGATGTCAAAACCAAAACTTAAAACATATGATCTAAAATAAAAGACTTAAAAGGAAAAATTATCCCTTCACGAAGGAATCATATTCTATAAGATGAGATGAGATTAATAAAACACACTATATATATATATATATAAAATATAATTAATATTGTTTGTAATTCCAAAATTTTGTATATATATAGAGTGAGAAATAAATTTGAGCGATTTGAAAATTTCTTTTTTTGGATTCCTTGAAATTTTGTTTCCATGTTTCTGGTGGTATCAAAAAGCTACTATGTCAGGATATCTTCAGAAAATATTTTAAGTTCAATTCTTTTTTTTTTCTCTCCACTCGAACCAACCCGCCTATTTGACTTCTTATATTTAACGTAATTTGCGTATCCGCCCCAATGATACTATTGATCCGTACCATTAGGGAAGAAGATCCAGGTAATATATGCACCTCCATAAAAATGAAAAAAAAAATAAAAATTGATCGACTTTCATTTAGTATTTTGGCCTAAATTCCTTACCTCCTCGATACTCAATCACACAGGGATATCCTTATTACATGAGAAATATTTTAAACATAGCCCCATGTCTTTCACTATAACCTTTATTTAAATTAATAAGAAGTATAGAACTCTATCCTCATAACCTCCAACCAATATTAGAATGAGAAAATATAATCATAACTTATAGTCTCAAAGAGACAAAGGAGAAGATGAGAAACAAAAGCAAAAAAAAGGTTGAAACCTAAAATAAAACACAACCTAACCTTTTACAAAACAATATATATGGAAGAAAAGTAAAATTAAAATGAAACGATCAATATGCTTAATTTTCTAAAGAGACAATATTGTATGTTCAATGTTCATCCTCCTCAATTCTATCTCACTTATTATATTTATTTTGTCATAATATTTGGAGGAAACCTTGTTTTTGTTGGAAACAATGAAACAATGAAGAAAAAGTTTTTTCTTATTTAGAGCAACATCAATAAATTTTATATGCATGATGTCACAATCATGTTATCATAATATATTTATTTAAAATAATAAAATATCTATAATTATCAACTTAATTTTAAAATTAATATAGTCAAATTTTAATTATAAATATCAATATAACTTAATAAAAATTAATTTATATTAAATAATTATTTTCATCCCATTTTTCAACAATCCTTTCTCGCCACCAACTCCTGCAAGTTGCAACCACCATCCATTGTCACCATGTTGTCATTGCTCGCCCTCTCCGTTGTCCTGCAAGCAATGTTGTAAAGTGCGTAAGGCGTAACTGAGGCGTTTTGCCTCGGCGAGGCGAGGCGTACGCCTCGAGGCGGTATGAGGCGTAAACCTCATAACAAAAAAAAAAAAACATAAAGCATTATTAAAGCATTGTAAAACAATATAGCCACAAACCTTACATTAATTTAATAGCTTAGAGGTCTTTAAAACATGCACCATAACCATAGTCATATAATTCCACATAAATGCACCATAACCATAGTCATATAATTCCACATAAATGCTTAATTAGGATTTAGGAATCATGTTATTTAATCCAAATCATCCTCCTCCTCATCCTCCTCGTCCTCCCACTCGGACTCTTCATCAATCAAATTCGCGACTTCTTTATCTTTACCTAGATTACAAAATTGCAAGTTAAATAATACAATTTTAAGTTAAATATTTATATTAATTATTAAAAGAGAAAACAGTTCTAGAAACATCAAAATTATATGGGTGGTTGACCAATCTACCCATTAAAAAGTAAGCATGCCAAGAAGAAGGCCAAGAAGGCAAGAACTGCTCCATAGAATCTCAGATAACAAATAATAACTGAAAATATGTCTAATCATATTCTGTTAATCTGGCAAAAGAAGAAAGAAACATAAATCTACCTTATTTTTTAGTATGCTGAACCAGAAGCAAAAAAAAAAATAAAAAATATTAAACTGACCTGAAGCTGCTGGTCGCCGGCAGGAGTGGAGTCGCCGGCAGGAGTGGAGGTCGCCGGAGGAGGAAGGACGAAGAGGAGAGCGCAGCAGAGAGCACGCAACTGCTTCTTACTTCTTTTTTGTTTTTTTTTTTATTATTTTAGGGTTTATTTAGTTTAAAAACTGATGGGCTTTTTAAATTTTTGATGGGCTTTAGTTTATTGAGATTGAGCTTTAATTAATTTTGGATGAAAACATCCCATTTTTTCCCCAGTTGTGAGGCGCACGCCTCATGCGCCTCGAGGCGTTCCGCACTGAGGCGGACGCCTCACACCTGTGAGGCGCACGCCTTGTAACAGGCTAATGAGGCGTACGCACCGAGGCGATTTTGGAGTGAGGCGGTGTGAGGCGCGCCTCACAAGCGTTTTTTACAACACTGCCTGCAAGTACTGAAATTTTAAAATTAAATTTAAAACTTTACAACGTTGTACTAATAGGACGAACAAACTCTGTTCGTATTGATAGCACATATGTCGTAGAGTTTATGCTAGAATGATACGAATGACTTTAATCCTACTAGTCATTTCAAAAAATATATTTTTCCTTTAACATAATATCGTGTTGTATGCATGAGAGATTCATCTTCTTTCTTTTTTATTTTTGGTTTTAGGGTTCTATGCTGTTTTTTAAGGTTGTAGTACAGATGATTATCTCTTTTTTATATTTTTACCTCTTTCTATTTATTTCTTGTACCCCTCCGTCCCACGAAAGTGGTATTGTTTCATTACAATAATACACTCATTTGAATATAATAGAGGACCACTTTCGTGGGACGGAAGAAGTATTTTTTTTATGGAGAGTAGTACTTTATATACATATATATATTGTATATTACTGTACTATTTTATAATTAGCCTTTGTTCTCAATGGGCCAAAGCTATGCAATGATATGACGGGAGTAATCGTTTAACCGTTATATTATTATATATTTTATTTTATATAGTTTTAAGCGATATATATCACCTTTTTAAATTTTGTTTTGAGAAAAAAGAATTATTTTTATTGAATAAAAATTATTACTTTTATAAAGGTTTAATGTATTTGCAAAATCCAACTCAATTTCAATTCAGACAAAAAAATATATTGAGATATATTAAAGTCTACAAATAATTGTAAGTTTTGTTGAATGAAGTTACCGTTTTATTTTATTTTATTTTTTCATTTTGATTAGTTTGTGAGTCCGTAGCCTCCTTCCTCCCTCTTTTTCCCAAAACCCTAATCTGATCCAGAATCTGCAAAACCCTCAAATCTCACTCTCTCTCTTTAACCTCGAGATCAAACGGTGTTCAAATCGGATACCATGAGAAATCAATGGCGCCGCCTTCTTCTCCTCCGCTGCCATACTCCATCCCAGCTCCGCATTTCTCAGGTAAACCATATCCGCTCTTTCACTCCCTCACTCCCCCGCGCACGTGCACCTCACGCGATCTTAACCCCCTTTTCACTGCCTCGCCATTTCACATCTTCCCCGGAGCTCTCCATCCAACCTCCCAAGTCACCCTCCGATCTAGCTGTCCTTACAGCGGACATTTTCTCTAAACCTGAAATGTCTAACGATGAAATTAAGTCCGATTTAGATGCTAAGAACGTTATTATGTCGCATGATTTGATTTTGAATTTGCTGAAGAATCCCGATATTGACCCTGGTGTTGCTAGGCGGGTTTTTAATTGGGTTTCGGATAGTGAAGGCGAGATTTTGAGCTCTAATTCCTATAATCTGATGCTTGGGATATTAGGCGGTAATGGGTTTGTGAAGGAGTCCTGGGAATTGATTGAGATTATGAAAAAGAAAGGTTACGGTGTGAAGAAGGGGGCATTTCTTAGAATTTCAGAGAGATTTGTGAAAGATGGCGCTAGTGATGATGCTGAGAAGTTAAAGTATTTATATGCTTCTGGTTCTGCTAGTCATAAGAACAATGATTTGGTGGGAGTAAATTCTGTTAGAGTTAGTAAAATAATTGGGACACAAGTTTGGGGAGATGATGTGGAGAAACAGTTGAAAGAACTGGGTGTTGAGTTCTCAAGTGATCTGGTCACGAGGACGCTGGGCTTTCTTGAAGTGGACCCGAATAAAGCGTTGATTTTCTTTAGGTGGCTCGAGGATAGCAGTATCTTTGAGCATGATCAGCGGTCATACAATGCATTGGCTAGAGTGTTGGGTAAGGAACATCACAGTCAGAAGTTCTGGAGGTTTGTTGATGAGATGAGAAGTGAAGGGCATGAGATGGAGAGGGAAACATATTTCTGTGTCTCTGAGCAGTTTCTTAAGAATAAAATGATAGAGGATGCTGTGAATTTGTATGAATTTGCAATGAGCGGTGGGAATAAGCCGTCAGTGGAGGACTGCACTTTGCTCTTGAAGAAAATAGTGGCTAGCAAGGAACTAGATATGGAATTGTTTCTGAAAGTCGTTGAAGTCTTCAATGCCAATGGAAATACGTTTACTGATAATATCCTCGAAGCAGTTATCAAATCTTTGACCAGTGTAGGGAGGATGAAGGAGTGCAATAGGATATTGGCGGAGATGAAGAAGGCCGGTTATGTACCTTCTAATTTGTTGCAACGTAAGATTGCCTTTAAGCTTAGCAGTTTTGGAGAAACAGAAAAGGCAATGCAGTTTATGGGTAAGAAGGTGCCTTCATCTGATTATGCAACCTGGGTATCTTTAATTAAAGGATTCTGCGTGGAGCAAAATCTTGACGGGGCAAATAGAGGTGTTGAAAAGATGGTTGAGAAACTAGGCGCCTCTTGTGAAGGGCGTCCATTAGACTTGTTGGTCCGTGCATATTGCCAAAAGCTCAGGCCACTTCGCGCATACAAGTTTGTTTTGAAGATGGTCAATGATAAAGGTGTAACCCCACGGCACTCAACATACAAAGCTTTAACAAGGGGGCTATTAGCAAGAAAACATTTCCAAGAAGCTCTAGATGTTGTCAGCATGACGAAGAACCATGGCTACCCTCCAGACTTGGATTCCTTCACTGCGTATCTTTCCAAGAAAGGAACCGCTGAAGACGCCGTTACATTTACACAAGGCATTACATCTAAAAGATCTCCAACAACTCATGTTTTCCTTCGATTGTTTAAGGCGTATCTTAAAGCTGGAAGACAATCCGAAGCGCAGGAATTCCTTGCCAGATGCCCAAGACACATTAAAGATCATGCAGATGTTTTGGATCTGTTTTCTTCTAAAGCCTCTCGTGCAACCAAGACTCCATCCAAGAATGCAGATGTTGCTGTGTAGTTTTTAGATGCAATGTTTTTGGAATACTATGTGCAGGGGACTGAAATGTACTCTCTCTGTTTTGGAATATTTGCCAATTTATTCATTTTGGAGAATACTGGATCTTGATATGAACTAATCAATAATGTAACAGGAATCTGATGTTTGGCCCCTCGAATTTTTGTTCTTCACACTACCTTTCCTAAATGTGCGTATTGAGTCTTGATGAATGTTGATTGATGAGTTGGTATTAATTTTCTTTGGAAATTGTCAGAAGATGTGAGAGTGTTGGTCCTTGGGAAAATATATGTGTTTATGCTATTATTTCAGTTAGATGATGCTGTTCTTTTTTTCTTATTGGCAGAAATTTGAAGTTTTCCGAGTATTTTGATGTTTATATATTTGAGAATTTTGTTCTGGCTTGCTTATTAGAAAGTCTTATCTCATGTTGAACACTCTATACACTCATTTAATGATAAAAGGAGATGAGAAATGTGTAATTCTTTTTTCTTTTCCTGTATTTTTGAGAAAAGAAACATGTGATTTCGTATAAATACTGTTTAGATGCTACTTAATAACAATGTTCTTTTTAACACCTCTATTACCAAAGAGATAGTTTCCATTTTCTGTTTTCTAATAGTAATTTCAGTTTTTTCCTGAATCATGTTTGTCCTTGTTCATAGGCAAAGTGTTCTCAAAATAAAAATAAAATAGTTGGGCCTCACCAATAGAACATTGAAGCTCTATATGGCCCAGTCCAATCAACTTTCAAAACTACCAGAGTATTATTTTATTGTAAAATTTATAAAAGCCATTAAACCCAATAAATGTTGTAGCTCAATTATTCTTCATTTGTTCGATGTACTAACTTTCTGTTTTATATTTGAGGCATTAAGAGAACTTTCAACCGTAATCAGAATTAACAACTCTAAGATGCAATTTAATTTTGGAGCCATTTAAAAAATAATGTTTAGGTAAACAATTCTTAGTAGCATGCAAGTCTCTTGAAAGATTTTGCAGTTTCATTCATAGTCCACTTTGATAATTGATATTGATATTGTCACTCTAAACTCTCTCTTAGCCACATATACACACCACAATAACAACAGGGATACATATATGGCTTCTGGGCCTCCTGCAAATGTAACTGAAATACACTATGAAATGCGCACACAGATATATAACTTGATGAAGCAGTTGCAGTTGTACATGTAGTTCTAATCTACATGGATCTAGAAAAAGATTTTTATTTAATTTATATATAAAAGAAGATGGAAGAAAATGACATATCATTCCATGTTTTGGCCATTTTGTTGAATGGCAATAGTGGACACATTGTCTCCATGGACCAAGATGCATCAACCCTCAACACAACACACACACAAGCTTCTTTCTCATTAATTTCCAACTGACTGAGACATTTCCTCCAGCAAAACGCGATGATGGTGACGCTACCTAGCTATATATATATTTATATATAAATGAATTGAAAAAAGTGTCCACATATATATTTGTTTGTTTGAATTGGTGTTAAATGCAGAAGAGAAGAAGCAATGAGAAGGTGGAAAGTAGTGTTTGACACATTCTGTTATGTCTGTTAGTTGGAATTGCAATGAATGTGTGATGATGATGAGTAGCTATTAAGGCGGGACTGCATTGCATTACATCAACAGATGGATGGGACCAGAACTAGCTAACTAATAATTTCCATTCAATTCCAAATTTCATTAAACTGTAACTGTAGAAGCATGCATGCATGCATCATTCATTCATATTCATTCCAGTTGGGATTTTTCCTTTATTTCAAATGGTGTTCCATCTCTCATGTAAAAAGTTGTTGCGACTAGTAGTGGACATATCAGTTGTAATGTGCATCACATAATGTCATAATTAGTTCAACGGTTTTTTACCTAATCATTTTGTCCACAAATTTTGTGAATTACTCCTAATTAATAGGTTATATTTTGGAGATCACTTTGATGAATGAGCTGATCAGCTCCATCTTATTTATGTCTAGCTAGTTATGGTTACACTTACACCCATTTTCATCTTTTTTGAACTATAATTAATAACTAGTACTTTTTTAGTTTATTTCTGTAATTAAGAGGGTCTTAGGCTGATATATTTATTATTATTATTATTATTTTAAATTTAGTACTCATGGTGAAACCATTACTTCAGACACGCAATTGTTGGATTTCTTTTTCTTCTTCTCTTTATTTTTCTTACTGCAATACTAATGATGGTATGTGTGTGTGGTATACTATAGCGGTGGCTTCGTCAATAATGGTTATTATATAAAAAATTAAATTAACATTAAATTACAATCACGAAACATTAAAATTGGAGATCTATTGTCTTGGATATTAACATCACTATCATTAGATTGACATGTTGATCCACAGTAGATTAATATGGAATATAATGCTATAAATAAGGTGGACAGTCTAAGGCAAAAGAAAAGAAAGGATGCATGTGTATTAATCTAATGGTAGAAAATTAATATTTGAACTAGTAGGCTTCCGATCAAATCCTTGGTGTTGTTTTGTAATTTAAATTTACTGTAATTTATTTTGTAAAGTAAAAGGAAGGGAGGGACCTCTTGAAAATTTTGAATATATAGAATTACTTAAGTAGTAATGTGTGTGTGTATATATATAGTATGATTCATGTATGTCTTTGATGAAGGACCATTTTATTTTGTTTGTGCCTATCATGTTGCTTTGAATTGTTATTTTCGTCTTTCGATTTTATGCGGTGTATTTATTACATCTTTTATGCTTTCTAAATAATACATGAATCAATCCAAAACTTATACTAACTTAAAAGCACTGGATAAGATAAAACATGATATATAATTAAAAATGATTCATATATTTCTAGAAATTATGGCAATTCCATCTCATTGATCTCAATGAATTAGCTTTCCCTCAGTCAACTTCTACACCGTGATTTAGATGCATATTCATTGATATTATAAAATTCACTTTAAATTACGACAATTATAATTTGGTTTTCCACCCGAATGAAACTATGCTGGTCAAAATAGTGTGGAGAAGTTGAGAGTAGGTAAGAAAGTGATTTGGAAATATTCTTGAGTTATTTTCTCCTTTGTGTTTTAAAATAATGCAAATTTCCTTCCTACCACCTGAGGTAACAACCAGAAGGAGAGGGCAGTGGGATCGTAAAGACCATAATATTCTTCAATAAGAAAGAATTGTCGTGATTTATGACTTCGGAAAGTATTTGATTGAAAGTAATCTAGCATCAATTTCAATTCTTATGTCAGCTCCGAGTTTTTTTGAGCGTCAATGTAAATTTTGTGGCATCAATCATGATTTAGTTGTTCCGATTTGTCAAATAACTCGATAAATTTTAATTGAATTATGATACAAAGAGGAAATAATTCTTTTTCTTCATCTATATAAACAATATTGCACAAAAATAAAATAATAAATAACTTTTTTTAATAAAAGAAAATCATCTTCGCAGAACTACAGTGTGATAAAAACACTCGGATATTAGCTTATTTAATTTTGCAGCATTCATGACAAATCCCATCGACTCTATCCCTAGTTTTTTATTATCTTCGTCCCACTCAATTTGACATGTTTTTTATTTAATTAGATATATTAAATAATTAAACGTGCTAAGTTGAACATGATGTTGTAGTTAATGAATAGTATTCATCATGTACAAAAACGCTGCATAATTTCATATTAAAGCAACTTCGTTAATTATAGATTAAAATCCCAATTAATTCTTGAAAATAACATCTAATACACTATTCAAACACTTCCTCAAAGCCAATTTAGATAACCTATATATTATGTTATGATGTATAGCTAATTAACATGCTATGCTATTTATACAAATGTAGTTCATGGGACAAGCAATCGCAAAACAACAACGATGGCTTCTACTATTACCTAATTTACATTAATTAATTTTGTTTTCATTATTAGCAATTTGGTTAAAATAATTAAGCTATTGAAAATATAACTACAACATATCTGCTGCATCAACCGTGGTGGGCACAATTTATGCTACATCAGCATACGAGTCACCATAATTTTCATTTTTTCGATTATTTTACATTGAATAATATTATACTATTTCATAATCAATAAACCCTAGTCGTAAAGTGATAATTAATAAACTTTTTATTAAAAATTTAATATTTATCTACGAGGCATGTCACAATATTGTTCGCAAATATATTAACCTTACTCGTCGCGGGTGGGTGAACATTTTCCATAACTACCAATCTAGTAATGGAGTTGAACCAGAACCCATGTATTTTTCTATTATATGTTATTAAATGTCATTATTAAATAATAACTTCAATTATTTATCTCGTTCGTTTAAGGCGATATCTATTTAAATAATACACTTAAATATTATTATACTCTATCCGTTCACGTATCATTGTTACTTAAACAGATCGTCCACAAAGAGTGTATTATTTTCTTTTTAGTAAATGACCCAAACATTTTCTAACACAATACATCACATCACATCTCAATATTTATAAAATTACCACATAACATCATTTTTTTTTTAAATTCGTGTCCACTCCTCCATGATACACTTATCATGGACGGATGAAGTAATTACTAAACACTCTAATTAAGAATGATCACTTCAATCAAAAATATCTCACAATTTTAATCAACGACTACTTTTTTATGCAACTATTGGTCCACACATCTTCTTTTTTTTCATAAAATATATACCCATCAAAAAATTAAAATCGACCATTGAATTAATGTTTAATATTCAAAAGTATCTAACTTTTATATGGAGAAAGATTTGGGAATATATTGCATTGGCAAGAAGTAGGAGAAGATTAGACCATATTGTTTGGATTAAGTAGTTTGGCTGCAATGGTCCCAAAGCATCATTCCCAAATCCCCCACACACAACTCTTGCTATATATATTTGTTTGGTATCCAATGAGGAAAGAGACAATTTTACCCAGCTGTGACTTCTACATCACCCCCTAATTCAGTGGATATTTTTGTCATTTTCATAATTAAAGCCATCTATTCTTTCTTCCCTGTTGGGTCAATTTTTTCTATTGCATTTAACCCAACATTGTGTTTGCATTAGGTGGTTTCCATACTTCTCACATGTCCCATATGTTTTGTTTCTTCTTTAAATACATACATACATATATATATATATCATTAAATTTGATAAGGTCTGATCAATGTACTTGAGATTTTCCTATAATATTTTCCTTTCTCAGCCATAAAACTTGCTTATACTAATATATTAAAGAATGATACAATTTTGTGTTGTTTAGGTGGATTAGGTGCACCTTATGGGCTTCTTTCGTTTGTTATTAAGTGAATAATGGTAGTATGTTTGTCTTATTTCTTGTAATAACCAGAGTGTTTTCTTATTCATGTAAGAAGGCCCACAACTTGGAAGATGTTCATTTATGGTCAAGTTTTATGCGTTTTGGTCTTCATTAGTGCAAATAGTCCTTCATACTGGTTAAATTTTCATTTATAGCAACTTAATTCACTATGTTCGTTACATTTAATTTTATTAAAATTAATAAATCAAGTGAAACTCAAACTCCACTCGATACACACAATTATTTAAAAATAATAAATTAAATGAATCACAAACTCCACTCAATACACATGTCACAAAGTTAAAACACATTATTAAAACTCATGTTAAATGAAAACGTCTAAAATCGTTTATGGACGAAGGGAGTATGATACTACCCTATTTTATTGATAAGTAATTTGTTGTAATTATCTTCGTGCCTTAATTTCATTTACTATAAGTCGAGAACAACCTTTCATCCTCTTTTAGATGGTGATGGTGAGATTTTTTTATTTTAATTTTATTAAGGTTATGTTTTGGTACTTAGAATATGATACTCATTTCATGATAATTACTCTATAAATTCGTTGCAACTCTTGTTTTGTTAGTGATTTGTTTGGCACAACTTTTTGAAGTTTTGGAGATTCTTGTAAAGAAAATTGGATAAGAAGGTTGGTGTTCATGAATGTTTAGCAAGATCGAGGGCAATGATACGATGATGAATACGCAAACGTTCATCATTATTGGCCTCCTCAGCCAACCAACAAATACATTTATACAGAAAGACCAAATTGGTGTGTCACAGAACTTCATACTTGGTATTGTAGAGTTGAAGAGTTGTTGTTTTTTTGACCTTTAATAGTAGATGACTAATTCTTCATTTTTCTTCAATAGTTCATATTTTAAAATAGTATTAATATCTTTATTTCCTATTTTGGGCATTTTTAAAATTTTAGGGTAATTATTATGTCGTTGGTATCACATCTTAGGTAACAAATATAACCTAAAAGCAGTTTAAATCTCAAATTTAAGTAATAGGAGTATGCTTAGATATCAACATAAATAAGTGAAAGAGAATATTTAAGGCCATGCAATTCCGATGCAGTACGTTATAAACATCACAACTTAATAAATAATAAGGCTCCAAAACAAGATAAGAGAATTCTTTTAATAAATAATGGTATTCACTACAAAAAAAAATATTTTAGCACCAGAACTTTTTCGTTACTAAAACAAGAAATTATGTTACTAAAAATTTTAGTAACGGATTTATTCGTAATAATATCGATGGTTGCTAAAAAGTTTAACAACGGTATATATTCCGTTACTATATATAACAATGGAATTGTAACGGAATTTCCGTTTCTAGAATGGTTTCTTCAATTTTAGTAATGAAATTGTAACGGAAATTCCGTTACTAAATTTTTAATAACGGATAATTCCGTCATTAATTCTATTACTAAAATTTAACAACAATTTCATAACAATTATGTTATTAATCCGTTAAAGTTTAGAAACGAAAAAAATTTCTGTCACTATTCCGTTGCTATATAATGTATTTTTTTGTAGTGATTATTATAACCACGCAAGGTTGATCCACATTCATTCGTCACTTGCCCAATGATTTTATTATTAATATCTTAAAATAGCTAGGGAAAGAAGATATTAGAAAAATAAATACTATATAAATTCTTATCACTTGAATATGAATTATATGAATGGTACAAACATTAATACCAAAATAACTAGAATTTATATAGTATTATACTAGTGACTATTATTTATCTTTTTAGTTAACACACACAATTCAATCTTTTTTTAATATTAAAATATTCGTTACACTAATTCAAGGATCGTGTTTGTCTCCAAAAGCTAAAAACAGAATCGTGCAAATTTTGAATGTGAGCCCATTTTGTGCTTCTGCTTTTCTATTTCTTTAACCTTCTCTTTACTGTAAAGAAGAAAGAAAAGGTGGAGGCAACAACTTTCACTTGATATGACTTAAAAAAAAAGTTGCAATCTTTAGATTATTTGGTACAATATGACTTATATAATTGTTTTAATTACATAATAAATTTGTTAAAAAATATTACAATTATAACACTCCAAATGTTTTCTTGTATCCAACTAAAAATTTCACGTTTTTGCACTTAAGAAGACACCATTCATTATATTTATAGTTCAACACGATAATAGAATTGGATATCGATTTGGCATCTTCCATATGCAATGTGCTCAATATTACATATGATTGCTCATACGTAATGGATACCTTAGTGTTGGATTAGGAATAATCCATAACAAATCAGAAAAAAAGTATAAAGGCTCTAAGAGATTTGAAGTTCATCCCTTGAACGTAACAGTTGAACGTGGTCGAAAACCGCTTGGTCTTAATCTCGCTGGCAGAGCCTGCAAAAGAAGACCGGAGAATGATTGGAGTTCTCCGGAGATCTCCGATGCTCGACTCAACTCGTAGTAGACTTGATAGTGTATTAATACAATGAATGCGTGTAAAATAAGAGTAAGTGTTATGAGTGTAGCTAACCTTAGCAAAGAAAATGAATGAGGTATATATAGGAGTGTACATCAGCCGAGCCGAGCCGAGCCGAATATCTGCAGGCTCGAGCTTGGCTCGTAATTTTTATGTAGAGTTCGAGTTCGGCTCGATATATATTCGTTTATCCGAACTCGAATTTTGACTCCATTTTTTTAATTTCAAGATCAAGTTCGAGCTCGGGCTCGAGACACAATAAAACATACTCTAACTTATTTTATACATATTATAAATTATTTCTTTTATACAATATTTGTAATATTTCTTTTATACATATAATATACATAAAAATATATAATTATGTTGGAAAGTTATATTTATTAGAAATTATTTCTTTTGTACATGTATTAAAGTATGATATTAAGCTCGATCCTACTGTTAGTATACGGCTTGTCTCGGCTTGTGTACACCCTACTTGTAGTTGTATATCTAATTTATTTTATATTATAAATTATTTGTTTCACATATTTGTAATACTCTACAATATACATGAAAATACATATTAAGGTTTGATATAAATAAATGAACCGAATATCACAATTTCGGTTTGTATACTTTAAATTATTTGGTTATTCGAATCATATTTCAAATACGTTTTGAATATTTTTTTTGATTCATATTAAGTTTATGAATGCATTATAATATATACTCCATTATATTTGATTTAAATGACTTAATATATAATTTCATTAAAATATTCTTGTGTTACATTTATAATGGTAACTATATATTTATAGTTATATCCGTATTGTTTATATAATATTATATTAGAAATTTAAATATATACATGTAATATGTTAGATGTGAGTTATGCAACTTATTTTATATTGTAAATTAAATAATTTATGAAACTGTATTTTTTACATTAAAATATAATTAAGGTTTGATTGAAACTACTCAACAAATCATGTTGTTATAATACTTTTTAAAAATATGATACATTTATAATACTAATTATACTCATAGTTATACTAGTATATTTATATAATATTATAAATTATTCAATTTATGAATATGCATTATGATTCACATAAATGTTTTACTAAAATAACTTTGTACATAAGTTTGTAATCAAAGTTAGATGTAATCTATAGTCATAGTCTTGTAGTTACGATAAGTAGATATAATTTATTTTTTAATTATGATTATTATTATCAAATTTTATACTTAGGCTAATAATAAATAAACACAAAGTTTGTAATTTATCATTGATTAAATTATAGTAAAATTTTTATATAAACAATAATATCATTAGCATGTTCATGAACATGGTTCGCGAACATGTTCGCTAACTGGCTTGTTTAGAACCGAGCCGAACATGTTCGCGAGCTCGCAAGCCGAACATCATCAAGCTCGAGCTCGGCTTGAAAATCTAAACAAGCTCGATTTGAGGCTCGAGCTCGGCTCGAAAATCTAAACAAGCTCGATTTGAGGCTCGAGCTCGACTCGTTTAGAAAATGAATAAATTTTGAAAGAATTTTTTTCGAGCCGAGCTCCAAACCTTTTATGAGCGGCTTGGTTCGTTTACACCCCTAGGTATATATAGTGTAGGATATAAGGGGGTAAAAGAGTAATATTACCTAGATAACAATCTTTGGTACCATAATACAAATTGTTAAATCATCTCCAATAGCACAAAGCCATGTCAGCAGTGGTCCTGGAAGGTTGGTAGGATACATTCCACGTGGAAGTTAGTTATTCTGGTGCATGTTAGTAAAGCTCTGACATGTGTCAGGTTGCTATTCACGTTCCTTACATTGGTTCAGACCAGTAGAGCTCATATAAGATAAAGAAGAGCTCTTTGGGCCAGGCCCATTATCATAGAGAACCCATTAATATCTAGTTGAGTTCTGCTGCGCAGAGCATATCAACTCTGCATCCAAGATCTCTTACGATATAAGAGCTGTGCCAGTGCGGACCTCATAAAAGCTATGATAATATGTTCACATGTGTCATTCTTTAATAGAATAACTTATATTATAAATTATGATGATATTTATCCATATCGACTTAGATATATTTATCGAAATGTCAGAATGCAATTTGGGATTGTTGTGATAATTACACAAGAAGTCATATTATACTAACTAACTAAATTGTACATTGTAAAAGTGGTCAAATGTGATTTATTTTGAAAGCAACTAGCCATTTATCAAAAGGATAAGAGAAATTACATATTTTCATAAAATAAAAATAAAAAACGCACACTTCAAAATAAATATGATAATACTTAAGCACGTCTTCATGTAAATCTTATAAATAAAGCTGATAAAATAGTGTGTCAGGTTAGTCCACGCGCTTTTTGTAATTTTGGTCTGTTTAAAGTTGTTTGAATATTTTCATACTTTAAAATGTGAGGTACAATCCAATCCTAGACCTATGAGTTTTATTTCGGGCGACCCTTTAATATTTATAACTTCAATTTATTTGAGATAAAAAAATGACATTTACAATTTGACATTTACTACGTAAAATAAAGTTGTGCAAATAATACACTTAAATGTAAGAAAGAAAATTAATAAAAAATTACAAATATCAAAATCATACAAAATTTAAATATAACACGAGCATAATTTAAAGTACGTACATAACAATCACAGAAGAAACAGTATTAAAATTTTAAAATTCGTTTGTTCATAATTTCATCAAAGTCATGCACATCAAAATATAAACATTACAATCCTAATTTAGAGTACATAACAATAAAATAAATAATTGGTGCTTTATATTATATTATTTGTTAGGCTTTTTAACTCGAAAACTCCGGACTTTTTAGTCCAAAGCTAGGATCTAAGACTATTTTCGGTTGGACTTTTCACATTCAATTTTTTTAATAATCTATTTTTCAAGTCCAAACCATCCCAAACACACTCCAAGTATTTTGAGTGGGTCTATCGAGCATTACTAATTTTGCCATCTCTACTCATAAGTAAATAAAACACATGATTGCATGAGTGATTTTCTCATGTGCTGGTGTAATTCAATATATTTACGTGAAAGATTTTATTTCATGCAATCTTGAGTACATGATGATATGAGTAGTCTATTCATGTAAAACTGATATATATATATATATATATATATATATATATATATATATATATATATAGATTAGATAAAATTTATACGTTTTCAAATGAATAAAATTTATTTTTTAAAATCATAATGAGCATTTTAATTCTTGAGTAATTAATATGGTTTTTGCTTGCAAACTTGGCCTAACAAGGTACAAAGTTTTTAAGTTTTAACGATGTTTATATATCTTTTTTCTTTAATATATTTCCAAGCATTATTTCCGATTTGAAATCATAATAATATGTAATTAGTAATACAAGGAATCCAATTGGACACCATATTCCATAGGTGCTCAATGAATCTTGTACAACGCAAAATATGATGAAAACAAATTATAAGATTCTGTTTTGTTGTTCCTCTGCTATCTATCGATGGAAGGGAAGGAGTAGTCTTTTTGCAAGAAGAAAAGATAAAAGAAAAGAAGAGGAAAAGAAGAAACATGCTTGTCTCCTATTATAATCATATAACTAAAGACACGCTCTCCAAATCACTTGAATCTATCCCAAATTCATATCATAGATCTTCATTGCCTTTTTCTTTTTCCTTTTCAAACCCTCTCAATATTATATTATATTAGCAAAATCATATGGGCACCACTCCCATTACCCAACATCAAATTTACCCTCTTTCTCTACCCTATTTTTAACTCCGCAATTATACGTCTAGAAGTATTCACACTTATGGTTTCGAATAAAACCGAAATCGAACTGTTGATTCACGATTTTGATAATTCAGATTCGAAACCAAACCCTTGTCAAGGCAATTTTGCAATTTTGGTTATAGTTTATGTGAGTGTATTGACATGCACTAATTGTTGGCAGTTTATATATTACATTGAAGATGAAACTAATTGTGGTCCATGTCTTTCAGTTCGGTTCAATGTACTTGAAACATAATCTGCGAAAAATTAAGAGAGCATATGACAAAGTGAACAGATAGTTATATATTTACCAAAAAAATATGCATCTGTTTATATCTATCTTTTTGGATAAAGATGTTGATTTTGTGAAGTATTTTTCGACTAATATTTGAATTTAAAGGTGTCTTCAACAAATGAACAACTTTGGATAAAGTTTGATGTGCCTATATAAAGAGATGAGTCAATGCATTTAGAGGTGACCATCATAGATGTCCATAAGTGGGTATATGGTTTATTGAGAGCATGAACGATCTAACACTATTATTTACTTTTATATTGGGCTTGTGTGTGAGGAACCGTGTGAGAGAAGATGTCTTCAATACGAGAATTGATAGCTTGGTTGGATCACAAGTAGTGTGGACTAAATTTCAAGTTCACTTAAGTGAATGTAGACGTGTGAAGAGATAAGTCGAGACAATTGACTACTTTCTTGTAGCTGTTAAACTCTTTAATAGTGGATTGTTCTCTTCGGGTTTACAACCTCAGACGTAAGTGTAAGCTTCACCGAATTGGGATACCAATCTTTGTATCTCTATGCATCTGTGTTTATATCTTATCGCACAATTTGATTCACACAAGGTGAAACAACCACAATTTTGTTGTTAATATATTTAAAATTATACATATAACCATTTAACTTTTTTTTTTTTTAAAACATTTGATTAATACATTAAATTTAAGACCACTCTATAGAAGACTCGAAACCGATGCCTATTATTATAGTGGTTAGAAAATAAAAGCAAAATAGAATTTACAAAATAAGACTTAAGCTTCAACATATCAAATTAATTCATTATTTAATTTAATTTTTAAAAATAGTTATTGTTGTATATGAAATCAAAAAGTGTCATTAGGTTTAACTTCAAAATTTTATTTTATTTTTTATGATGAGTAAATTCATTTAGACTCGTTTAATTCTAGAGTAAGCATGGTCAAAGTTCTTACACAATTCATAAATTTCTGAAGACGATAAGATATGGTTAGTTGGTTACACACACTTAAACAACAAATTTTACCGACTAAATGCTACTAGAATGAATTGGAAGGTGTTTGTAGAAGAACTATGTATTACCCAAAAAGGAAATTGCTTCATTTCATTTCTAATGTTTTTGGGGCAAGACACATTCATTTGATGGTAACTTAAGTGGGTCACACAGAAATCATGTTGTAATTCTTCTTTACCAAAAGAATAATGATGGAAAAGAAATGCATCAAGTAAGATGATGGCTTCTCAAGTCTTGCTTAAAATTCTTTTTTATTGGATAATGGTAATGGGAATTGGTGACCAAAACCACTATATGTCTCTAAGTTACTTTTATTGAGATTCTCACATTCTTCATAAACAATATATTAAATTTTAGGATTTTATTGGATGGCCAAACTTAGGGAATGTTGGATTCCCCCACTGTCCTTCACCCTATCTATCTATACTCTCTATGTGTATACTTATATATATAATGATGATAATTATATTTTTATATCATCATATAAAGTTCAGAGAGATAATGACAAGATTATATTGTACTTACTCCTAGTCCTAGAATTACTTTTTCCATGAAATAATATGAGTATTACCCTATTGACTGACTCTGGCCCATAATGATAGATACTTGGATTTATTTTGTCCCGTTATTACAATTATTTTAAACTGTTTTGTCTTGATTAACTGCTATAAATTTTGAAAATTCTTGAATGAATATCATTTCTGCTAAAGCGTGCACTGATTTTTGTGAGTGGGTGCGTGCTGAAGAATTTTTTAAAATGATGTTATATTAGAGTAATATTTATCCCATCTTAGGTTTAATCAATAAAAAATGACTGATTTTCTTGACAAGCACCTGACCCGTGACAGCATGCTAGTTTCCTTTATACAACACAAAAGACTGAGCAACTTTTTTTTCTGACCCAAGAAGAAAATGAGTTTCCTTCAAAGGGTTCAAGAACTCAGTGTTGATCTTGAGATTATTACAACCTCAGACATTGCGAAGCCTCATCTCCTTCATCACTTGCACTAAAACTATCACAAGCATTCATTTCTCTTATCAATGGAAATGGGAAGAAACTCTGCAGCAGTGGTTTGGAGTTTGGTGTTTATTATATGCTTGTGGAGCTCTGCAAACGCTTTACTTTCCTCAAAAGGTGTAAACTTTGAAGGTAAGAAGAATATCATACCCCAGAATGAGAGAATTGTCTTGGTTCTTTGAAGGGTGTTATACTTCTAGCTTCAACTATTGTATTGAATATGGGTTTTGGATTTATTTTGTTCTGTATAGTACAAGCTTTAATGGGAATAAAAATTGGTTTGAGGGATCCTCATGGGGTTCTTGATAATTGGGATGGTGATGCTGTTGATCCATGTAGCTGGACTATGGTCACTTGTTCTTCTCAGAATCTTGTTATTGGCCTGTAAGAATTTCTAACTTGAATTTCTCCAAATTACTTGAAGGGTTTTGAGATTTTTTTGGGGGTTAATTTGGTTATTAGATTGTTGTATTGTGCAGAGGGAGTCCTAGTCAGAATTTATCTGGTACACTGTCTCCTAGCATTGGGAACTTGACTAATCTTCAGATAATGTAAGCTTAGAAATGAATGTTTAAGGTTCACATTTCGTTCCTTTTCTTGATTATTGCAAGAAATCTGGTTTTTTGAATGGATGGATTGTTGTAGATTGTTGCAGAACAATAACATAAGTGGAACCATTCCAGCTGAGCTTGGGAGGCTTTTGAAGCTTCAAACACTTGATCTTTCAAATAATCTCTTTACTGGCAACATTCCTCCTTCATTAGGCCACTTGGAAGTTCTTCAGTACATGTAAGAATCGAGCTTCCTGTTCGTGAAAATATCACCAAGATGCATAAGCCCACATAATCTATTAATGTGTAATGATTGCTCTTTGTGTTACTATTACATCAGGAGGCTCAACAACAACACTCTCTTCGGAGAGATACCGATGTCACTGACCAATATGACTCAGCTTTCTTTAGTGTACGCCTCCTTTTCCTCTTTGTTTCGTCTGAAAATTATATATCCTGGGAAGAGTGTGTTTTGTGATATCTCTGTGTGTCAATTTTAGGGACTTGTCTTACAACAACTTAAGTGGTCCTGTGCCTAAATTTCCTTCAAAGACGTTCAAGTAAGATGCTAATGCTATGCTTTCTTGAACTCGTTATGCGGTCGGCTTGTTGTTGTAGAATGGAGCTGAGTGTTTGTATTCTGTTATTGTTATGTCAGTGTCATTGGAAACCCGTTAATATGCGAGAGAGGATATGAGCCTCATTGCACAGGCGGCGTAACATTGATGCCGATGTCCATGACCTTAAACACTTCACAAAGTATGACATTATTAAAGTTCCTATATTGTACACTTTACTTTCTTCGTTGTTGCATATGTCCTAACCTTCTTCTCTCAGCTGCTCTTGCTTCAGCAAAGTCGAAATATCATAAGCTATCGCTTGCGATTGGAGCGAGCCTCGTGAGCATCTGCCTCCTTGCTGTTGGATTTGGACTGTTCCTGTGGAGAAGACAAAGGCACAAGCAGCAAAAGTTCTTTGATGTTCATGGTATGAAAGTCTGAATCCTTATGTGTAAAAGTAGGCTAACTATCCTAGTTTGAGATCTAGAACTGATCCATATGCATTTCATTAATAATCTCAGACCGCGAGCACGAGGAAGTCTCCCTTGGGAATCTGAGGAGGTTTCACTTCAGAGAACTGCAGATTGCAACAGGCAATTTCAGCGGTAAGAACATCCTAGGAAAAGGTGGATTCGGCAACGTCTACAAGGGCTTTCTGCAAGATGGCACGGCTGTGGCTGTGAAGAGGCTTAAAGACGGAAGCACAGCAGGCGGGGAACGACAGTTCCAGACAGAAGTTGAGATGATCAGCCTAGCTGTTCATCGCAACCTCCTCCGGCTGTACGGATTTTGTATGACCGAAACCGAAAAGCTTCTTGTCTACCCCTACATGTCTAATGGCAGCGTTGCCTCTCGTCTCAAAGGTGACAAACATGGATTTTCTACATCCTTCTATATGTCGTATTTGATGTACTATAGCTGGTTGACATTCTTTTACCTTTGATTGAACAGCGAAGCCGGTCCTCGACTGGAGCACAAGGAAGCGGATCGCGATAGGGGCTGCTAGGGGGCTCTTGTATCTCCACGAGCAATGTGATCCGAAGATCATCCACAGGGACGTCAAGGCTGCGAACATACTTCTCGATGACTACTGTGAGGCGGTGGTGGGTGATTTCGGGCTGGCCAAGCTTCTCGATCATCAAGATTCACACGTGACGACGGCTGTCCGTGGCACAGTTGGGCACATAGCCCCCGAGTATCTCTCCACCGGCCAGTCCTCCGAGAAGACCGATGTCTTCGGATTTGGAATCCTCCTTCTTGAACTCATCACTGGGCAACGAGCATTGCAGTTCGGGAAATCATCCAATCAGAAGGGAGTAGTTCTTGATTGGGTGAGTCTCAAGTCTCAACACATGCATGCACAGCACCAGGAATGCCAATCCACTCAATCTTGTAATAAGTCTCTTACATTGTAAGTAAAAATTGATAACAATCTATGCTGCAGGTGAAGAAACTTCACCAAGAGAAGAAACTAGAGGAGCTTGTTGACAAAGATCTCAAGAACAACTACGACAGAATCGAGCTCGAGGAAATAGTGCAAGTGGCTCTGCTGTGCACTCAATATCTTCCCAGGCTGAGGCCGAGGATGTCGGAGGTTGTTCGTATGCTCGAAGGAGACGGACTTGCGGAGAGATGGGAAGCATCACAGAGAGTGGATTCTTACAAGTTTAAGACACAAGACCTCTCGTCCTCGGATCGATATTCGGACCTCACCGATGATTCATCGGTGCTTGCACAAGCCATAGAGCTCTCTGGTCCAAGATGAGATGACAAAAGCTTGCCATAATCAAAAAAGAAGACTTCTCAAAGGGGAAGTTCATACAGAGTTAAATTAAAATGCACATTTTTCTTGGTGTTTGAAATAGCATATAGCTAAAATTTAAGGTGCAGAAATGGTTTGATTCTTCATCCTTTACTGTATACAGTGTTGGTGTTGGTGTTCTTTGTTAGAGTGATTTTGTAAGTTAGTGTGTTATATTCTTTCTTTCTTTCTTCTTGTTTTTTCTTATATTTGTGGAAGTAATATAAACTACTAATAGTGTAATGATTATTTGTTTTATGAAGGGTTTATTGCTACGTGAATGCCAAATTTATGCTCTATACTTGTATTTTATCTCTATTTATCTTATATTCTTTTTCCTCCTCAAAAACTGAATGCAAAGTATCTAATGTGATCAGCTGTAGAACGAGGCCTAAACGAACAGAGTTACTCGAGGCTCGTCTCAAAAAAAGCTCGCTCGGAACTCGGCTCGTTAGCAAACGAGTCGATTTCGAGTACAAATTTAAACTCGATAATTTTATCGAATCGAGTTCGAGCAAGACATGTTCGATTTGTTATGCTCGTGAATATGTTCGAGCTTGTTTGTTCGAGCAGATTACTCGAGCTTGAGCTTGATTTCAAAAGCATGTTAAACTAGTTCGAGCTTGAGCTTGAAAGTATATCAAACGAGCCGAGTTCAAGCTCAAGCTCGAAAACAATATCAAATCGAGTAATACACGAGTCAAGCTCGAGCCGAGCTCGAACTTGATAATTAGGTAACGAACCGAGCTCAATCAGCAAGTCAGAAACTCGAGTTGAGTTCGAGCACTTTAATATATTAAATAAGCCGACTGATATTCGATTCGACTCGACTCGACTCGATTACAGCCCTACCAGAATATGATTCAATTAAATGAGAAATTGCATTCTTTTTTCAAGAGAGAAATTTTTCCTATTGGGCCTTCATATAAAATAGGAAAAAGAATAAAATAAAATAGACTAGCCTACCTAGGTGTCTTAATTTGATCGCAAGAGTTTAATGTCCAATGTGTTGGGGATTCGATTTTGTAATGAAATTTAATACTCCCCGTGTCATATTTTACTTTTTTTCTTATTTGTCCTATTTCAAAATTTTAGAGTATATTTATGACAATCTTTCAATTTTGCTCTTATTTAATACTTATTGGAATTTGATATTATTTGTATGAATCTAATTATTATGATATTCAATAAAGGGTATATAAGTAAAATTTTCATTTTATTAGTACGTGTGATTTAGTAAAATTGGACACTTATTAAAATACGGATGGAGTATAATATATTTTAGAAAAAGAATAGTTTTGAATTGGTTTAAGAATTATCTAGGGTAACCTTTCAAAAATCAACGGAAATTATCTTATATTATATATAATTTATAAATATATAATTTTCTTTTAAAATAATATATTTTTAGCTTATTTTTCTATAACATTTTAGGTTTTAAAAATTTAAATATGTTACATTAAAATGATTATTTTAATTTATTTTTTAATTAAAAATGATTTAAATTAACGAATTATTATAAATATTATTTATAATAATTTGTGTTATTTATAAAGTATTGATAAAAGATCATGTTACCTTATGATTTTTTAACATAATTGCAAATTTATGGTACTTAAAAATTATATCGTTACAGAATAGGTGTTACATAAAAACTCATTCCGTTTAAAATTTATTGGTACATAATCACTTTATATCGTAATTTAAAATAAAATTTAAAAGTTGACTCTTTATTTGTTTGATAAAAATTAATCATTTGATCAAATCAAATAAATATTATATTTAATATTCCATCCGTCTCACTAAAATATGTTACGTTTTCTATTTGGGATGTCCCACTAAATTAGGTCACTTTATATTTTTAGTAAAAAAAGGCACATTGATATTCGTGTCACACTAATACACTACAACACTTAAATAAACTAATACACTAACAAACAAGAATATTGGTATCCGTGCTGAAAAGAAAGTGGCCTATTTTAATGGACGGAGGAAGTAATATTTAATAGGGAAAAATAGCATATCCGCCTCTAGGGTGGAGGCCCTATGGCGGATCACCCCTTATCGTCCGATTTTGTTCAAATGGACCCTGAAGTCGATAAGTTGTTGCAACTTAACCCTCCTTTCTAACGGCCGTTTAACTAAATTTTATTTATCTAATAATCATATTAAATAGGGAAAAATAGCATATTCGCCATTAGGGTAAAGGTCCTTATGCGGATCACCCTTATGGTCCGATTTTGTTCAAATGGACCCTGAAGTCGATAAGTTGTTGCAACTTAACCCTCCTTTCTAACGGCCGTTTAACTAAATTTTATTTAAAAAAAGGAGGGTTAAGTTGCAACAACTTATTGACTTCAGGGTCCATTTGAACAAAACCGGACCATAAGGGTGATCCGCATAAGGACCTTTACCCTAATGGCGAATATGCTATTTTTCCCTATTTAATATGATTATTAGATAAATAATAATGTTGGATAAAATTGATATTAGATAGAACCCTAAAATTATATCGTTGTAGAATATATGTATTCATAAACACTCATTCCGTGTAAAATTTATTGGTACATATACATATACATACACACACACACACATATATATATTGAATGTATTAAAATTTATATATTGCAACATGAAATTAAAAAATCGTCAAATATGAAAAAATTATATTAGAGGAGAATAATTAAATAAATATTACTATGTGTAATTTATGGAATGAAGAAATCGTTAATTAAATATTTGTGGAATGAATAAATAGTCAAATATGAACTAAAAATATTGAAGAAATTTAGGAATAACATATGGAGAATAATTAATTAAATATTATGATCGATTGAATTTACCTAAATCAAGAAATTGTAAAAAATAACAAAAATATTGACTTACTGAAATAAAGAAATCGTGTGGAATACAAAAATTATGATGATTGATTACTATATAAAATATAATTAAATCATATTAATTAAATTACGTATATAATAAGAAGACTTGTGGTGATGCCGCGTAAATCTTGGATTAAGGAGAGACCTCCAATATGTATTCATTTAATATATTATATAGATGTAATTCAATTAAAAAAAGAAGAAGAAAGAATAGTCTTGAATTGGTTCAAGAATTAATGATATTTTTTCCAATATAATTGTAGTATCATGTAATCACAAACTGACCTTAAATATGTTTTTATTTATTATTATTCAAACAAGTAAACCTTTATATAGAAAAGGAAAAAGAGTAGTGTAGTTTTTTCCTTTCTTTATTGAAATTAAAAGGAAGTGTAAAAAGAATGCTGAACTAAAGTGAGAAAATTATAGAAACAAATGAGGAAGTGAAGAGGAGCAAATGTTTCAGCAATCAAAATTCCCAAATTGAACTAAACCCTTGTTTGTTCCCCGCCGTTTCCACGCTTCCACTGTCGTTTTCAGCTTGATATCACCACTGCTCGTCCCATTGTGCTTCAGCACCAGTCCAGGTATGTTAAGTGACAGCAGTCAACAAAATATTCAAGTAGGCTAAGGAATTATGTGCATTAAATTGTAATCGAAGGAAAATATATAATTCACAATTATAAATTCGCCATTCCAATCCAAATGGCGATGTGGTGCTGGTGTGTATATCGTTAGAATTTAGTTTTTGTTGTGGAAATTCAAATTTATGTTTGTAAATTGCAATTGTCGAAGGAACTTTCTTCACGAGTTCGAGTTGTGTTGGTTTAACTTAAGCAGAGTGCTTTTTTTTTATACGATTTTTGTACGTGCTTAGCTCGAATTCAATTTGCTTGACCTAAAGATTCAACCCTCACACTCCATTTGCTTAATGTTTTGTTTGGGTTTGAGGATTAAAGGTCATTTGATTGACTCTTTCCAATTGATTTACGCGTTCATCAGATTCTAATTAGAGATAATTTGGGGATCAAAATGGAGTGCGTGGTTCAGGGAATTATAGAGACTAAGGTAAGTCCACAAATAATATTTTTCTTCATTGGGATTATGATTGGCGAATTTTGTTTTTAAATTCTACTGCTGTAATTTGAATTTTTTTTCCCATCATTTCCAAATTATGGCGTTTCTTGTTCCTTTTGGGCTTTTACAGTTTTATATGTTCACTGTTCAAATCTTGTAATGCATATGATATGATGATGAAGTTGAATTTTGGAAATGTAGATGAATTATGGACTCCTATAGGACTAATTTCCAGTTATTTTTATTCTTTTTTCCTTTTAGATTTTTTTGGAATTCGTTTGGCTTACTATTAATTTTCCTTGATTTCCTGTAATGTGTCCATTTTGACATATTTGTAACTACACTATTTCACAGCATGTTGAAGCCCTCGAAATTCTTCTTCAAGGACTTTGTGGCGTTCATAGAGAGAGCTTGAGGGTTCACGAATTGTGTTTGAAAAGTGTACCTAACCTTGGTACTGTACATTATTTGTTTTGTACACACATCTATATAGCTAAGCATGGTTTCACTAACGCTTTAATCTCGGTCCTTTTATATCATCATTCACTTTCTTAACTAGTTGAATATCTCAAATGTATAATGTAAACTTTAATTTTTATTATTTAAATAGCGAAGTTTGTTCTTTCTTTCTTTCCACTAGGATTGGTATCATCAGAAGTTCGACTTCTATGTGACCTCGAGCAGCCAGAACCGACATGGTATGATGCGAGGGTCTTTCATCGAATGCATTTGTGTTATTTGCTTCACAAAAACGATAATAAATACCATTTCATGTGCAGGACTGTCCGTCACATCGGTGGTGCTATGAGGGGTGCTGGTGCCGAGCAAATTTCGGTGCTCGTAAGGACTATGGCAGAGAGCAAAGTAAGTAAAAATGCTCTCCGATTATTTTATGCTCTTGGATATAAATTAGACCACGAGCTGCTGAGAGTAGGATTCTCCTTCCAATTCCAAAGAGGTACTCAGATAACAGTGACAGTGTCTTCTGTAAATAAGATGCTGAAACTTCACGCAACTGACGAAGCTGTGCCTGTTACACCTGGCATTCAGCTGGTTGAGGTAACAGCTCCTGCATCATCGGAGAACTATACTGAAGTTGTTGCGGCCGTATCGTCATTTTGTGAATATCTAGCACCGTAAGTGCATTACTTTCATCTCTCATTATTCTGCTAAAGATATTTGAGTGTGAAGTTTTCAGTCCTGAGCCCTAGCTAGTTGAGTGGGTTACAACTTACAAAGGAACTAGTTTACTATGGCATCACAACAGATCATACGATCTTTCTCGTTCCTAGAATAATTGTAGAGCTAATCATTACGCCTCACTGAAAAGTGAAAACTGACTAGGTTATATTGGAAACAAAGATACGAAGTGATGACATGGAACCTCATGCACTGTAGGATGATAAATAGGCTTGTTTGAGGCAATTCCGTTTTTCGCTGTTACTATTTTAAAAATCAGAACTTTAAAGAGAGGTTTAGCTGTGTTTATCTTAATTAATTATAAGCACTTGTTGTTAAGTTCTCAATACTTTGTGTGCTCAAAGATAACGCTGTCATTGAACACTTGCAATCTATACCATGTAAACTATTCCGTTTTCAGGCTGCTCCATCTATCGAAACCTGGCGTATCAACAGGAGTTGTTCCCACAGCTGCTGCAGCGGCTGCATCTCTAATGTCAGATGGTGGAGGTACAACACTTTGATGGACGCAAACAAGTTGTTAGGTATAAAAAATTTGTGAACAGATGACTTTGTTTATAGGTTTTCCTTCACTCTCTATAAATTGAAATCCTTTATAAATTGCGACTGTTACTAATTGTTATGGAGTAGTTCTTTATATAATTGCTCATCATCTTCCTACTTTTCCGGTCTGGTTTTACTTGTTAAACTTTTGTGCGAATCATCGGAGGCCGTGTGCTTTTTGAAGGTATGCGTACTCTCTTACGGTTGCCATTTTTCTGTATGATATCTTCATCAGAAGTTTCTTATCCAATCGAATGAACAATGGGAAATGGGAAGTAGTTAAAGTGATATTGAGACATTTGTTGATTCGAAAATTAAAATAGAACTCACAAAGAAAACTGTGTAATAATGATATTGGTGAATCCAATACTCATAACAGAAAAAAAATTCAACGATTAACAAATTTTGGAATGAACTTGAACACATTTATTGTCTTTAACAAATTTTGGAATGAACTTAATACCTTTATTGGCTTTAACAATTTATGAAATGAACTTTAACACATTTATGGGCTTTTGAGGAGTCGAGTTCGAGCAGCCTCGCATTGAGTTTGTATCAAGCCGTAATTGTAAATAAAATTGATTTCGTATATGTGAGTAATTATTAGATTGATCAATGCACATCTGTAAGTGTAAGTAGGGTTAATAAACAGTAAATAATAAATACAGAGTAGTAAATAGTAAATAGTTAATAGTAAATAGTTGAGGAGGGGATATTTCAAATCTTAACCTAATCTATCCGTTTTAATTAGGATTCAATTTTTGTGGTTTATTTATTTTGATCGATGATTATTATTTATTTGACTATGTATTATTTTATATTTTAAAGGTTATAAATATAATCATTATAATCGTAATAAATTTAAAAAAGCTATTTTTACTCATTAAAATCTTTTAGATAATATATTTCATGCATAGCTATCTTCAATTTTAATATTTTATATATTTCAATCTTCTACATAATATCTTTACAACATGATTATTTTCAAATTCATTGTTAATTATTATTTTCCGACTAAAATTTATTAATTATAATATAATTTATCATATATTTAATATAAAATTTAAAAAGATAATAAAATAAAATTACGTGATATTAACCAATCATCCACAAATTTACAAAATTCTAAAAAAGGTATTAAATAATCTTAATTTACATCTTATCCAAAAAGTTTATTAATAATTTAATATTAGATTTAAACTATTTATTATATGTTAATTAAGGATTTATAAATGATCCAACCCTATTAGAAAATACGTATAAATCAATGTAGTGGAGGATATGTATAAATCTGTTACATTGTTCCAACAAGCAAACAAACAAAGCTTGTGCAGCAAGGAATATAATAAAGAGAGATGCGGCCGGACATCGGCGGTGGTGGGTGGTGTTAGTATACCCGAAGGTATGCGTTATTGTTATGTTGGGCTTGAATTGTGTTATTGGGCCCAACCCATCTGATGTACTCTATTTATGGTGTTAGTATGCCCGTGGACTGTGTCTCTTTACGTTTCTGTTTGATTTGATTACTCAATTATCCTATTCCGTTACAAGAGGTGGCTTTGAAGACAGCAACAAATCTAAGAAAAGTCTGGAAGCTTCTCAGCCGGAAATGGAGCCCCAACTGGTCGTCATAATGGCCGGACCCACCCACCATACATGCCCAGCCACACACCAACTCTACTACTTAATCAACTAATTTCTTTCCTTTTCTTTCGTTTTTGGAATTGGGCAGCGGTAGTAAATGATTTTCGTAATGTGTTGTACAAGTTTCTTGGTTTATGATATTGAATTTATTTATTCATTTCTGGTTTGGTTTTGGTGTTAGTTTGAGTTGGCTATTGTTTTCGAGTTCCAGTAGATTCATTATCGTTTGGTTTATAGTTTATTTTTGCAAAACGAAATTATAATTTGAATGAGTTGCAATCAAACCTTCCATCATAAAGAAAATTTAACATATCTCCCGGTTCCCAGAATGAAGAAGCATTAACAATGAAGATGCTGCTGCGTTAATTTGTATTTACTTTAAGTTCAGCCAAAAAAGTTATACATTAAGCTACGTTAGCCCTACGATCTTTTAAGCAAATTCATATTTTTTACTCTCTCCGCTCTATTTATTTAGACCCACTTTAGCTAAGAGTTTTCACAATTTTGTTTAAAAAATTAGATTATATTAAATTTCACCTATTATTTTAAATATTAATTTCACCATCACTAAATTAATACACGCCAACCAAATCAACATTTATGACTTAGTGATTTAATAACCGAGAGAAGGAGGTTGTATCTAAGTATCTACAAGACTTTACATTCAATTAATCATATAAAAAATTAATTATTTACTCTAATATTGTTTAAGAGTTTTTAAGAGATTTTATATTTCAAATGCTTGTTATTAGATTTTTTTTTTTTAGGAATTATTATAACATTTCAAATGCAAGTAACGAATTTCATGAATATGAGAGGATTTGAGATGCCTCAATCCCACTGCACGCGCGTGTATGGTTATCCAAGCAGTCAATTATTAGGATTAATTAAACTTATTAAATACATGATTAATGAATGCTCATTAATCGATAAGTATTTAAATTCATACTTATTTTATTAATCTCATAACTCGATAATTTAAGTGATACATTTTAATTCATTATTTCTCACTCATAGAAAATCAATTCAGAGAAAATAAATATATCACGATTATCTATTCACGATATGAATCGACCATTGATCATTTAATTACTTCACTTTAAATGTCAGGATTCCTACACATTTTCCACAATCAGTTGCCTTTAGCTATTCACTAAAAAGTTAGTAAACTAGATCACATCTAGTATGTTATTTTGTAAAAAATAAATAAATAATAGTGTGTTTATGTAGGAACAACAACATCATCTCTCCTGCCTTCTCCTTCACATATTTTCATAGACATTTGAGTAAATATGATTTTACTAAGTAAGCAGTTAAAAATAAGTATTCACTTCATTTATATGGGTATGGGATAGAGAGATACACTACATCCGTCTCACTAAACTCGACACAATTTCCTTATTGGAACGTCCCAATAAACTTGACACATTCCAAAATTAGTAAAGTTATCCCTTCAAAAAATTATGGAACCTACCGCATTTATCACTCTTACACTACTTTATACATTCTTTTTAATAACCGTGCCGAAAAAAAGTGTCATGCTTAGTGGGATAGAGGAGTATCATTTTTGCTTGTTTTAATTAAATCTTTTTTTATCAGGATGTCAACCCTTGAAGTTGTGCAATAAAACAACATAAACTATATAGTAGCACCTTAGAGATTTCAATCATTAAAATAAAAATTGATTCCAGAATCAACATCTTTTGATTTAAAAAATATTTATTATGTCCTGTTAAATGTAATTTATTTTTCTTTTTAGGTTATCTTATTAATATTGATTCGTTTTCAAAATAACAAAATATTATTTTTAAAATGTGTGAATTTCATCACATTTTTAACTTTTACACTACTTATTTTACGTGTAGGAAAAAAAAAGTCGCTAACTTTAGTTAATGTATTATTATTATTAATTATTAATTCATAAAGGCATCGATGACTCAACCTAATGGTGATCAAATGGTGTGATTGATTATTGGTACTTGGAATGTCTAGTGGAATTACATTCAAGAAAATGCAACAATACTAACTTTTGCCACATGATTAATGCCGCACGTCATTTATTAATGTTTCATTTCTCTTTCAAATAAGTCAGCATAATAATTAGTTTAAAGAAAGTATTACTGTGTTGTTGCGTTTTCTATTGGGACAAGCAACCAACAAGAAGCACAATCAATTTTGGGGGATTCTCTATTTTATAGAGTATCGATTGCTAATCGGTTTTAGAAGAATTGGTACCGAATCGATATTGGATCGATTATCAATTTTTTGATAAATAGTTGGTAATCAATTTTATTATTTAAAAAATTAATAGTATTCGAATAAATGATCCGGTATCGGTTTATTATATCAATTATTAAAAATAAAATATTATATATTTTTAAAATGATACATATTTTATAAAATATTTACCAGATTAAATTTAAATATATTTATATCGAATTATTGTTAGAAAATATTTAGTCGAATTATTATTAGCTTAAATATTAATATTTAGAAATTTAAAAAAGAAATATAATACTATTATGATTTTTTTTTAAAACCAGTTCTCGAGAAAAATCGGTACCGAATCGATTTCGGTATAATAAACGGTCCGATATTCAATACTCAAAATGTGCACTTTTCTGATTGCGGATTATCAGTTAACCAATTCCGGTCCAAACCGATTAACACCCCTAAATTTATCAGCCAACTTATTATTCATTTTATGCATTTTTAAAATTGGGATAAAAGTTAAAATTACTCATTTTTATAAAATAAAGATAAAAATATATCTATTTGAAAATAAAAAATACTCACCTTACATGATAATTTGGTGAATTTTCTCATATGTTCATGTAATTCAAATTATTTTGTGAAATGAGATACATGAACACATGATCAATTTCATCATCTCCTCATATAAGTGAATATTTTTTATCATTTAATTATTAAATTGAGAATTTTTATTAACTTTTACTAAGTCAACTCTTTAAAGCGCGGAGCTCAGAGAGACTGAATGACTAAAGATTACTCCCTCCGATTTTTTTAAGTGTCCTATTTCACTTATTTTCTTGTTTCTAAATAAGTGTCATATTTCAAAATTCTATAGTATATTTATGACAATCTTTCAATTTTGCCCTTATTTAATACTTATTGGAATTTGATATTATTTGTATGAATGTATTTATTATGCTATTCAATAAAGGATAGATAAGTAAAATTTTCATTTTATTGGTATGTGTGATTTAGTAAAATTGGACGCTTATTAAAAACGGAGAGAGTAGATAGGTTTAGCCGAGAGAGTGGATTGGGCTTATCGGGCCTATTACCGTATCCCATAAATAATAAAATAAATAGATTTAGTTATAAATTATGCACCATCTGTGTACTACTAGAAAGTTTGATATATAAGAATTTAATGCTGGTATTCCCTTTTCTTATAAATATATAATATAATATTGTGTGAGCATTCGATAATTAATTGGTGATATAATCAATCATTTTCTTGAAAGGAAATGAAACCAACATATTGTTGCAATTACTAATTGACATTCATAAATGAAATCACAATACAACAGCATATTGAAAGCTGGATTCTACTATTTAGCTGATAACATCAAACATGCATGACGACGTTAATTTAATTCACACCATAACAATTTATTTTTCTAACTTTATATATAATATTCCATTTTTAATTAATTAATTTCATCTCTCTTTTTTTGGAATTACACAAGATCCATCAACATGATTTAAATTACAAATATCACCAATTAAATTTATTGCAAATCTATAATAGTCTACACGTTGGTGAAAAAAAAACACTCAAAACCTTCAAATATGGGGAGTTGTAATGATTTAAACCTTACCACTAAAACATTAGTCATTAACCCATTAATAAACATATATATACATATAGCTAGCATCGAGTGAGAGAAATTAATTTGTGATAAGTTCCACCCAAATTAAATATACTCAATTCCAAATAATTAAATGAAGAAATGAAGATGGGAACTTTTGCTGGCTATTAGTAATAATGTGCCAACTGTATTTGACATTTTGGTGAGGAAAAACATAGATTGGCTATTGTATATATACTCCCTCCCTCCACCAAACAAGTTCCTAATTTGACTCGGTGCGGGTTTTTATGTAGTACTTTTGAATTTAATGATAATATGTAGTGAGTGAAATTAGAGTCTCACTTGATATATGATTTTAAATTGTGTTGTGAGTAGTTAGTGGAATTTGGGTCTCACTTAATGTATTATATTAAATTGAGTTGTGTGTAGAAAGTGTGATGGATCCATTTACTATAAATGGAAGGTTAAAGTATGAAGAAGTTTTATGGACGGATCAAAATGGCAAATTAAGAAGAAGTGTTGTGGAGGAGAGAGTATTTGTTACTAATGGATTAGGTTTGATGAAATTTGTGGCATCTCGATCATGTTTTCTTCAAGAGGTTGAAAAGCTTAATTAATTGGTCTAAAATACAATACAAATTTCATTATTTTAAAGAAAATGTCTTTTTCTTTTCTATTACATTTATTAGTTGTGGCTGCAGATTTGGTCTGAATGTGGCTGCAATTTTTGCAATTAGTCAACCTTTTTAAGTGGAAGACATGTATCATTGGGATTTTAATTTGTTCAAAATTCATTACTTTACAAGTTAGTAAAATCAATATTTTCTTCCGGTGGGGTCTTCCTTCAATTAAGTTGACACCATTTGACTTGGAGTCTTCTTTTTAATATTGGTTTTAGAATAACAAAATTAATTAGTTTAAAGCAAGCGTTATATTATATATCTATATCTATACATATTATATTATAAGACATATCTCGATATAAGCGAATACTAAACTGTTCTATATATTAATACAGATGAAAATGTTCATCCGCGGCGGACGAAATTAATATGTCCACGATCGACAATGTCTAATGTCTAATAGATAAATATTAAATTTTTAATAAAAAATTTATTAATTTTTATTTTTTAATTAGAATATAATGATTATAATATAATTTAATATTATTTAATATAAAATAATATAAAAAATAATAAAAATATAAAAATTATAGTGACTAATAATATCAACGCCTTTCATTGCTATTAATAGATAAGAAGTTTGATTCAAATTTTGTTGCTTTAATGTTGCGGTTTTGCTATATCAAAAAATTGTAATTAGCCCATTTAATATTAATTTCCCCTTTTCCTTGCAAATCCACAAATTTAGTCCATTCGTTCACTTGAATTTTTTATAAACATTAAAATATAGATCATTTTTTCAATTTGAGTATGGTTATAATATTTGTGTGTACGTATTAATTTAAAAGTAATTTGTTGTAACTTATTTTTGGAGGTAAGGAATTAAGTCATCAATTAATGTCCTAAATTTATTAAATTGGTGAAAGTGTAAATCTAACTACTCGCGCACTCTAGCAAACGAAAGCCAATTGCGTGCAAATTAAGTAACAAAAATTTCAACAGATTTGTTACGTACCCAAAGCCTAATGGGCACTGACTCAGCTTTCAAACCCTAATTTTGATACATATCTCAAATCACCCAAATATTGTTTTTACTATGTAACATTTGTAGTAAATTAGTACATTCGTCCTACTAAATTTAACACACTTTTCTTATTTAGACGTTTATTAAATTTGACATATTCCAAAAATAGTAAAAGTTATCCTTTCAAAAAGACGTGGATAATACCTCATTTATCTTATACTACTTTATACTCTATTCTTAATAACCGTGCCGAAAATAAATGTGTCAAACTTAGTGGGACGAAGGAAATATTAATTAACGGTAAATAAAAGTAAATCATTTAAGCCACCCGTTTAAGAAATTTAAATCCTTTTTCGTCCTGCATATCATTTTTTCTTTTTCTTTTATTTCCTTTTCTTCTAGTTTCATTAGTATCAATGCTCTAAGTCGTTAGCGCTAATCGGGCGGTGAGGGGATTAGTATAATGCTTATTTTTTTATATTTTTACACCATATTATAAAAATATACATTATTTGTAATTTTATTTTCTAATTTATAATAAAAAGTTAATAATACAATATGCTAAGTAAAATATTATATCCATAAATTTAAAGTGAAATACATACATTAGAATTTAGATTAAATATAATGATCCATAATAAGTTCAAATATATTTGTAATTTAATCTTGAAAGTACAAGTTTTGATTTTCTTTGTATTTTTTTAATAAAAGAGGAAACTCTAGACTATTGAGTTGAACAAATGATGATGTTGAGTTGATTTTTTGTGCTATATGATATGTTAATTAGCCAAAAATTGGAACCCCTTATTTACCCCCTTAAAAGGCCTTATAAGAAGGGAGGGTGTTTCAATTTATATATTGAGTCAGGAACCTTTACCAAGTCGATGTGGGACAATTAATGGGTAGCTTTTACAAAACTGAACGATATGAGTGGGGCCGATTTAAAATTACGTATGTTCTGCCATTAAATACTGTTTTTAGTATGTAATCATATTTCAAAACTCATTAACTGAGGTTTGATGCACAATCAAAAATTTTAGATAGCATTGACTAGTGTGATACAAAATATAATCACTATATGATTTAATAATTTTTTGAGTTTGCACGCAACGACCACATATATATATATATAAAGTAGTCCCTAAATTCAACATATTATGACAAAAAAAACATTCATATATTTAGTCTAAATAGATAAATTTAATGAGCAAATGGAGTATTACATAATTGCAGTAATCGTAATTGAAAGGTGTGAATTGAAGGCAACATCTTCGTCGTTTACTTCGTAAGACATCAAGTCTCAATACTATATTAAAAACGGACAGTTAAATCCACAAAATAGAAAGAAAGAAGAAAATAATGAAGAAGAAGAAGGAGAAGAAACTAATACTGAACTATAAGCTACTCTCTGAGGCCATTCCAAAAAAAATTATATAATTATTATTCTCCTTTCCCACTTAAATTTGATCAAAAGACATTTATATGATTGGTCAAAACTTAAATGAGACTGAGAGAGTCTAGCTATCACCAATTACACCACTATTAAATAACTGTTTTAAACGTGCGTATGTTGATCCAATGGTTAGTGAGATTAATGGTCAAAATAATAGGTCTTGGTTGCGTGTGTCAGCCAATTTATACTATGACTCCATGATCAACGATCGATTCATTAGGGAGAAATAATATTTACCAATTTAGATTCTCAACCTTTAATTTCAATAGTAAATTTTTGGATCAGACTTGAATATTGCCATGATGAATAAGGATAATTACGTCCATAAGGAAGCAATTTTTAGGTTCACAAAAAAAACAGATGATTTATAAGAAGATAGTGTGGTGGTCGGAAAAAAAAAGTGTGCAACTAAATAGGTCTGAAGACAATAGATAGTTAGATAGGTTATTAATTAGTGGGAGGGCCCAATTGTTGACATTTCGTACCCTAAACCATACATTATGATTTAAAATCACACATAATTAGCACATGACTTTATCAATACACACACATAAAATTACTTTTTCTTTTTAATTCAAAATCATTACTATCTTTTATTGCTGTATGAGATTAATTAAGATAAACGATGTCTGCATGTAAAATAAAATGTACTGTCACATTGTCATGCACCGGCCTCTAGCTACATAATATTTCCTGAATTTATAAAAGCTAAATCAAATTTCATAAATATATATATTTTATGATTTAATAATTGTTAGTTACTATAGTACTGTTAACAAACATACATGTAATAGAAGATAATAATTCTATAAATTTATGTGGAAAATAAGCTGTATAAAGATCAAGGAATTATGGATATCTCTTATCATTATTTTTCAAAATTTACAAATGGTATCAATTAACAATTTTAATATTTTTTAAAAATAAAAAATAAAAGTAGTATTTATAATTTTATTATATTAACAATATAATAATTTAATAATTCAAGCTTAATGAACAAATGTTTTAACCGCATAGATGGCTATGATGTATTGATGTTCATCTATTTTAACTGAGATAAAGGTTCAATCATTTTGAAAAAAATAATCTAATATAGGTTTTTATTTTAAAATTGATCCGATTCCAACCGGTTTTGATCGTTTTTTTTTTTTTGGAGTCATTAGTCTAATTCAGATTTAACATTATTAGACAGTTTAACTAATTGATCCACGATTAAATAAATCGGCCGAATCTATTCGATTCGTAAAACATTATTTAAAATTATATTTCATATCTTTAAAATGATAAAAAAGTATTATTCATTTTTAATAGATAAAAAATATCTTTGTCATTTTTCACAAATAATAATTTTTTTATAAGAGACTAAGGGGTGTTTGCTTATAAATTCCTTAAAATTGTTTGACAAGTTAAGCTATTTAAGAGTTGTAATAAGATCTTGGAGCTTATAAGTTCTTCAAAACAATAAGTAGGTTCACCCCAACTTATTTTTCCAACATATAAACTCTTGCAATGACTTATAAGCTCCAAAAACTTATAAGTTCTTTAAAATAAGTTTATGGGGTGTTTGACTAAGCTTATAAGTTCCTTAAAATAGCATATAAGTTGTTTAAGAGCTTATAAGCTTCTTAAGAGTATTTGACAAATTAAGTTCTTTGAGAGCTTATAAGTCGTAAAAATAAACTCTTGGAGTTTATAAGCTTTTCAAAAAATAAGTAATTTCACCCCAACTTATAAGCTCTTGCAATAGCTTATAATCTCCAAGAACTTATAAATTTTTTAAAATAAACTTAGTCAAACACCCTCATAATCCAACACACACTCACTCTCTCTCTGTATATATATTTGTGAGGAAAGATAAATAAATGTATTTCTATTATGGCATATGATGACAGTTTGAAAAGAAATAATAAGGACATGGACTTCTAAGTTCTAACTCAATGATATCAGTGTGAAATATGAATAAACAAAACTAGGTAGTGCCACTTTATACAGTACACAAATATATTAAAGTAGTACTCCCTCCGTCCCACTATTTTCGTCCTCTTTTATTAAAATAATACACTCATCTTAATATAAAAGAGGACGGAAATAGTGGGACGGAGGGAGTAGTACATTGTTTTGTAAATTAAAACAGCAGTAGTAGTAATAGGAAGAAGGTCTATAAATAAGCTCACCTCTTCCTCCCCTTCCCACCATCTTTTCTTTTCTTTTCTTTTCCCCCACAACAAAAACACTCTTCTCCATCTCTCTCCACACACACATACACACACAGAAAATGAGGAGTCCACCACCATTCTCAATCTCAGCTGCAACACAACCTTCTTCATCTTCCTCTTCACAAACATTCTGGCATTGGAATTCCCCTTTGCCGTACCTCTTTGTTGGATTAGGCCTCATGGTTCTCCTCATTACCGCTGCCCTAGTCATCCTCGCTTGCTCCTTTCGCAAGACTCGCGTTCCTGCCCACCACGGAGATAAGGCGGCGCCGCCCCTCTCCGCCCCCTCCGTCTCCGACAACACCCCCAAAATCGTCGTCATCATGGCCGGAGAAGAAAACCCCACCCATCTCGCTATCCCCATCCCCAATTCCTCACTACCACCCGCCTCCTCCTCCGATCAAACCTGCGTTTGCACAATCAATTCCGATGATTAATCGGTTTTGTGCCGCCGCCGCCGCTCCAATTTTGTAATGCCCTAACAGAATTTAGATAATTTAGATCGGGCTTGTGTTCAATTCGCTGAAATAATTGGTTGAGAGTCTTTTTCTTTTTACTTTTTGTTTTTGTTTTTTGATGGAGAAATTAATTCTGGGGAAAGTAAACCGAGTGTGAAGCATAATTAATTAAATACGAGTGAGTTTCTCAATGAAATTTTGACTAATTAATTCCTTTACAGTTCATACATAGTTTTTGTTTGATTTCTTGACGTGAATTCCAGGAGAAGAATATAATTATAATGAATGGCTTTTACGTTTTCTGTACTTCTATTGCGAAAACACGTTACATTTGTCATAATTGAATTTTGAAAGGTTTCATTGCTTCAGTAGGATTATCAAAATTTGGGTTAATCATTAATTCAAGTAAAAGGTTTATTAGATTTTACGTATTTGAGAGCCTAAATAACAAGCCAAATAAAGGAGGTATGAGAAAGTGTCAAAATAAATAAAAGAAAACAGAAACTAATTATTGTGATATATATATAAAATAAAAATAAATGTTGAGTAATCATTTAAATTAATAGCTCAAAGTAAAAGATAACATATAAATTTTATTTAAAATATAAAATTTATTACTCTATATTCATTTTATACTATTTTTTGAGAATATATTTAAAATTATTTTATTTTATTTTTATATAAAATTTACTTTTGTGATTAATATTTTATTGATTGGGATAATATTTATTAAATACAAAATAATAAGAAATAAATAAGATAAAATTATTGAAAAATATTTTTTTACTATTAAAATTTATTTATTTAGTAAACAGAATGAAAATTTTCGTAATTTAAGAGTTTGATCAGTTACAAATCTAACAAAAATAAATTATTGTATCCATTAATCAAAAGATATAGATAATTTAAATGTAATTATTTTAAGTCTAACCATCACCTATATAAAAAAGAGTTTAAATGTTAACATTGTTTCTGCTCGTTAAAAGTATCTAATCTTAGTCTACGATTTGTTATGATCTACGGTGATGATTTATTTGACAATTTTTATATAATTTTATATTTTAAAAGTTATAAAAATATTATTATTATCATAATATATTTATATTTATGTTTTAATAATAATATCTAAATTAAGATATACTCATTTATATGTGATGCACCATATATTTTCGATTTGAAATATCTCCAAATTTGTATTTTTACTCTTCAGATATGCGAATAAGAAAATACATGAAAATATTACAATCAAACAAAACTAATGACCCAACCGCAGTGAACATTGTTACTATGTTTGTGATGAAATGACATGCATGTTTATAAATAATAATTATTTGATAAAAAATAATAATTTTCACATTCTGACTAATCGACTATGATATATTGATTGAAGTATATATTTTAAGATTTATTAAATACAAAAATAAAATAATTTAAATTAATCATATGCTTATATGAGACCTTAAACATTCATAATTTTAGAAACAATATAAAATTATTTAAATTTACTATGTCATGTTGTTTCAGATATAATCACGTCATTACGATGAATTATGGCTAATGTGTAAGCCAAAAAAACTAGAAATATTAATGAAATACGTATATAAATATTATCTGTAAAGATTAGAAGTATAAATTCTGTCTTTTGTTTATGACCTCTCAATTTCAAAAGATTATACAATCAACTAATGTCCAATCTTCATACTCTGCAATTCTTCATCATCATCATTATAACATTCAATTCTTGACACGACGCCGAATTGATTCTTCTTAACTATATATATTTTAAATCATTTAGGAGAAACTCCATTATCCAATCTTTAATTCATATATGGGTGCACTACTATAGGGATTGTCAAGTTTTAATTTACTTAATTGATCAGTCTTTCTATACAAAATCAAATTACTAATTATTATAATCATAAAAATAACTTTGATCACTTTTGTATTATATGAAATAATAATGAGATTCAAACTATTAATAATAATAATAAATTAATTATGTAATAATAGCAAGCTCTGGACGCGGCGATTAGAATAGGATTCCAACATAAGATTATTAATTAAAGCAAAGTGGAAAGAAAGGGATCGGATAGTAACACTATATATACATTATCTTTTCCTTAGGCTTTTGATACTTCAAATAATCAAACTCAACTTCACCTCACAATTAATTATGCTTTGTTTTCTCAGGTGGAATCATCAAAAAATAAATGTTTTTGCATCTATTGCCATCATCATACCCACAATCGAACATTCCTAAAGTAAGATAAAATTTTGGGGGTTGCTTGTTGTTTCAATCTCAGTTCAAATTGTGTGTATTCCTTTCTCCATTCTTCTTTTCTATTTATCAGATAAAATATTGGTACCTAATTAATATTATCTAACGTCACAATGAATTTTGAAAATTCGATCGAATTAATACTTGATTTATATTTTGCTACACTGTTTTTAACATTTTGAAGTAATTAATGGAAATCAACGGTCTTTACAGCTATATGCCAGTTACTATTTTTTTAATAGTAGCGCTCCACCGCCCGCGGTGGGCACATCTTAATGCGTCCGCAGTTGATGTGGCAATGCCACATCATTGACACATCATCATACAAGTCACTATATTTTTCGTTTTTTTATTAATTTTATTTTTATTTTTATTATTTATTGAATAATATTAAACTATACCCTAACCAATAAACCTTAGTCGGAAAGTGATAATTAATAAATAAATATTTAAATTTTAATATTTATCTACGTGGCATGTCACATCAACGGCGGACGCATTAAGATGTGCCCACCGCGGGCGGGTGATCATTTTCGTGGGTGTTTATTGTTCAAGAAGAATCAAGAAGATCATCTGCCAATAAATTAGTATACATATATAGACTAAAAATGAAATAAAAGACTATGTTATAGTTGATTCTATAATTAATTATAAATCTAATATTTATGCCTTTTTTTTTTAATAAAAACTAAACATGACACACTTTACATATTGGGACGTCCCATTAAATTTGACACATTACATAAATAGTAAAAATTTATCTCTTTGACTCTATTACTTTTATCACTCTTACACACTATTTTATACATTCTTCTTAATAACCATGCCGAATAAAAAGATGTTATGTTTAGTGGGACGGACTGAGTACTATTAATTAGTATTTATATTGCAGAAATCTTAATGAGCATAAATGTCGATGAACTAAAGAAAATAAGAGCAGATTTACATATTCTTTATCATCAGCACTTTCCATTTAATTTAATTTGATTAAATTAGCACAGAGAAAACATCGATAGTGGGTGGTTTAATTAGTGATGAGAAATAAAAGGTTTTTGCTTTAATTAATTTATTATTATAGGAGTATTTTATAATATGTGGTTGATGTAGGGCAAGGTCTGTAGACAAAAGGGATGCGGCGGCTCGACCACGCAAAGAATTAAATGATGAGTTGAGAGATTTCTTTTGTTTTATTTTTTTCTTTATAAGAACAAAATAGGTTGGGTGGCTGCTTTAAGCAATTAATTCTTCTAGTAGTATTAATATTTGTTTTGTTTTGTTTTGAGACACTGTAACTGTATGTAATGTGAATAATGGTAGACACTTGTGCTCTATTATTGGCTGCATGTCTGCACCTTGCCTGCCTCTTTCTCTCTGCATTTAATAGCAACTCTAAAACATTTTAAAAATGAAAAATTGTAATAATGGCACTTCAGATGTGAACAAAAACGTGATAGGATAGTTGGGTTCATACCTCAGCTTCCTCGAAACTGTCCGTTCCCGCAGGAGAGTTCGGCACGGAGTTTAAAAAAAATAAAATATTATTTTAAAAATATAGTAGTGATATATTTTAAAAGTAAAATTATTTTCTTTTATAAAAAGTGACCAATAAAGAAACATGGCCAGAGACGAAAGAAATATATAATACTCTCTCTATTACATTAAAAATGACTACGTTTGACCAAATTTGTGATTAATTAATAGGGGTGAATCTAAAGTAGGACATTAAATGTTTCATGCCCTAATTTAAATTCACGCGTATTAATTAATTAATATATCTTCCTTCAAAATAAATTAAAACGTCATCAAGTGACAAGAAAATTAGTCAAATACACTAATTGATATGGAGTTGATTAATATCCAGCTGTAAATAATATTTAGGGCACATATAGTTAAATATGAATATATTAGTAACAAAATTTGAAAATATATTAATTACTAATCCAAGCTGTACTTATTGGAAAGAGGGAATGTTTTGCTTTTATGTAAAACTTTGTCACCAAGTTTTCCTCTCCAGCTAAGGTTGAGAGCATTATATTCTATTTTGAGAGCCAAAATTTTCCAATGCGTTTTTCATAAAATTAAAATTGGCAAAATAAATACTAGTCTAATTAATAAAATTACATTGTTTCTTGTTATTGATCTCCGTCAATTTATTTTATTATGTGCAATTTGAATGGCCTGAGAGTCATTCTTGATGTGTATAAGCTTGTACTTGATTTTTAGGGCCCGAGCTCCAATTTTACGTTTTGTTTTTCAATTTTATCGCCTTTAGCTCTTCTAAAGTCTTGAGATTGCAGTTGAACTTTACTATAACCTTATCATCAATCTCGGTTCAAATAAGTCTTGAACTCGTAGCGCTAGGCAAAACAATTGGCTAAGATTTCAAAAAATTTGACGTGATAATTTTGACAGTTCTAAATACAGACAGTACACTAACATAAAATTCATAAATTCAAATGATAATTATCATTTGATTATATTATATATATATATATATATAATAGAAGATTATTATATTATATATATATATGATAAAAATTATTATTATATTTTGTATCACGAATGCATATACTAGTATTTAGAGAAGCGTGCACCAATTGACCCAATACACCGAGAACAAATCGGTTAGCCCGATTTGACCTAGCCCGCATAAAATAAAATAAAAAAGTTTAACAAGTCATTTATAAAAAATAAATATTAAATAATTTTTTCAAAAATTAAAATAAACTTTATTCCTGATAATTTGTAATAGTTAATATCAAAGGTAGTGGAATGAATAATTAATCCTATGCTTATGGGTTTAGTGATTCTAGTTTGTAAGAATGATCATTCCTGATTATTACTCTCTCTTTCCACTAAGCATGACACTTTTTTTTTCGGCACAGTTATTAAGAGTATCCCCAACTGGGGAGCTCGGGAGCTTTCGGGCAGGGACTCCGGAGGCTGAGGAGAGAGCCCCTGCTGTGGAGGACGGCCTCCGAAGTTGAGGCTTTGGGTTGAGAGGTAGCCTCTGGCCTCTGGAGGATGCGCCTTTTTTGCTGCTGCGGGGTGGGGGACTCCGGAGCTCTCTCCATTTTCTATTTTTTTTTATTTTTCTTTTTTATTTATGTATTTTAATACATAAATTCATCCATAAATACTCTATTTCAATATCATATTTTTACACATCTTCGTTTTTTTATTAATGTATTTAAATTAAAAAAATTTATTCAATTTAATCTAATTAAATAAAAAATATTAAAATAAAAATAAAAATTAAATATTAATTTTTACGTTGATAAATTGTATGTTGATGCCGTTATGTTTGGTTAGCTTATGAAATCCATGTGGATATTTTCCTTTGTGAATCATCGTATTCAACCCTTTTTCATTATTGTTTTGAGTTTTACCCTTGGTAAATTGAAGCCTGAGTTCATAATTTGTCCGAGTTTATTTTCGCTAGAAACAGGGCAGCGTGTTGGAACCCCCTTTTTGTCCATCTTATCTGTCTGAAATTGAGTAAATTTAGTACCATTTTAAAGATATTCTCGATACCTTTCTATCGGTTCTTTCGGATTTCAATTCGAAGTACGGATAAGTAAGTTATGAGCTTTTGAAGTTGAAGTGTCAAGTCTGCCCTGAAATTCCTGCGAAAATTTTTATTCAATTTATCCTTGAGATAAATCTTCAGTTCCAAGAGTTTCCTAAGTTAATCGAGTCATGGTCTAATTACTTAACTAAGAAAGGTTAAGAAATTGGGCTGTGACATAATGGTAGTTATATTTTTAAATAATTGAATATGCATTTATTTCAATTATAAATAAATGTAAAGACTCAATAATGTGGTGTTATGATTTATTGAGAAACGTGGATCTGCCACTTGTTATTGTTATATTATTTATAGGGGCAAAAACTAAAATACCCATTTTAATAAGTAAAAGATAAAAAATAACCACCTAAAAATAAAAAATAAAAATTATCCTTCACATGAGCACATGATGAAATTCATCATGTGCTCATGTATTTCATTTCACAAAATAGTTTGAATAACATGAGCACATGAAGAAATTCCTCATGTTATCATGAAAATAACATGAGCACATGAGGAAATTTCTCATGTTATCGTGAAAAGTGGATAGTTTTTATCTTTTATTTTTAAGTGTGTATTTTTTATCTCTACTTTTTAAAATTGGGTAATTTTATCTATTACCTCTTATTTATATTTATATAAAAATAATTTTGTATTAGTTGGAATTAAATTGAATTGAATGTGATTATATTAATTTATGTTCTGTTACTATATTTATTTAATTTAATTATAAAATAGGAGTTGGAATGATGTAAATTAATTTTAGCATCCTTTGGTACGGACTTTTTATGATTTTTGCTATATTTTTTTATTTTTAAAATAAATTTGATTAAAATAATTAAAAGACCATTAATTTTATTTTAATTTCTAAATTGCCACTCAAATTGAATTTCAATTGCAATCCTTGTTTTAATATATAGATATAAATAACATAATATTATAATTAATTATGGTGTTGGGGAGAATAGTAAAAGAAGTTACTCAAGACTATGCCTTCCTTTATAAAAGGGAGCAGCCTGCAAACATTTATCTGGATGTATATTTTAGCCAGATATGGAGATGGGGGCCATTGCTAACGTCAAATCTTATGCTTGGCGTGTGATTCAGAGGAGAATTTCTACGAAAGTGGAACTGAGGAAACGCAGGTGCCTGCCAACAAATATTTCAACATTGTGCCCACTTTATGGTGATAAGGAATAATCGATTGAGCATATTCTCTTTGATTGCAGTAAGGTTCAGGGAGATAAATGTAAAAAATAGTTGCAAATTCAGGCGGTATTCCCAGAAAAGGCAAAACAACATTTCTTTAGTTTCTATGGTTTGTTTAATGAGAAAATTAGAAGAAAAAAAAAGTTTGTGCGTGCATTTGGGTGGGATGGTGCGGCTGATTTGGAGATCGAGAAATGCGATGATTTTCAAAGAAAAAGCGTGCTGATTTGGAGATCGAGAAATGCGATGATTTTCAAAGAAAAAGCGTGGAATAAGAGGAAAATGATGAATGAACTGAAGATTAGAACGTGAGAATGACTTGATTATAATATAGTTATAGACTTGAGATGTTAAGATCTACATTTTTGGATTGAAAATTTATAGTTTCTTGCGTTTGTTGTTTCTGTTGAGGTATTTCTCATTACCTCATTTCTCTTTCAATGAAATTTTTATTTTACCGACCAAAAAAAAATTATGTGTGCTAGTCAAGTTATTTCTTCGGTAAACTTTTATTGTTAAATTTAATACATCACTATTATATTTAAATCATTAAAAGTATAAATATAATTTGCATTTCATATAAAAAATATTTAAATTATTATTACATATTTTTCATAAATTTAAAAAAAATGAGAACAAGACATTCATAATTATTATTTGATTTGTATACAATATTTTCTTTCACATAAATTTATTAAATTATTATCTTATCGTATATGTATATTTTTTAATCATATTAATAATTATTATAGTTCATAAAATATATCACTCAATCATTTCGAATAGGAGACGTATTTCATTTCTTGATGCCCTCTCCAAAGAAAGACATTTTTCAAAATGGAAATATTAAAGGTTGTTAAATGATAATAAATGTACAATTAGTAAATTAATTGCACCCTTATTTTTTTTCCTTTGCATTATTAGAATGCTTTAAACGCTAAGTAAAGAAATGCATCTTTTTTAAAAGGACGGACTGATATAAAATTTTGAAATTTAACTTGACTTATATATATATAATTTATTTAATTATTCATACTCATATATTTTGAAATGTGATATTTTATATTGTGGTTGTTCGTTTTTTTAAACGGTTCAATCAGTTGAACTAGTGACTCGACGACCCTTTAAAAGATCAATTCAATACTATCTAGGAATCATAGTTTGATTTATTGAAGAGAAATTCATACTCTGATTGCTCGAAGGTGAGTTCAGTCACTGAGGAGAGAGACAACTCATTAAGTAAAGACGAAGGCGGTGCTTGCTATATAATACATTCTTTGATGAATAATCTCGATATTATCTAAACTCTCGAAAAATACCAGAAGAGATTACACTCGTTCAAACGAGAATGAACCTAACTAAGCCCAAAGAAAATAAGTGCCTCCGATTTTTAAAATATTATTTGAAAACTGAAGTAGTAATAAAATTAATAAAAAAAAATACAATATATCCAAAAAAAAAAATACAATATATCAATTATATCTCGGGTTCGAGTCCTCCGTGACGCGGCCATTTAATTCAATTTTAATATAATCCAATTATTTAAAAAAAAATACAAAAAAACTAAAAACACAAAAACTAAAGCAACTTATAAGATGCGGAAAAAAGTGCTGGATTTCCGAAACTAGGTTTGAATAAACTTTAAAAAATACAAGAATCCAATGATTATTTCCTTACCTAAGCTATCACTATATGCAGTAATAAATTTCTTAGTGGACAGCAGCACCTCTATATATAATTATATATCAGACTTTCATGAGTTTTCACAAAATAAATGAAATCATCTATTTATTTATTTAATTAAATATATATAGGAGAATCTTTAGACTCTCAAATAAAAGCTACTCTATCCAACCCCCAAAACATATCCATCGCATATTCCTTTTAATTTGTGTACTTCATCACTCATAGTAGTACAAGCTTTTTTCAAATCAATTTGGTTAGTACTGTACTCAATTATATAATTAATGGTTATAATGGATCCTTAATTATGTATAATTTTAATTTGAATAATGTTGAGAGTTTTATTTTCTATTTTTTTTAAGTGGATGGTGCAACTTTTAGTTTACAACCATTTTTTGGTGAATTAGATTCTCAAATTATGTTGTTAGTCATATATAACTTGGTTCAATTAGTAGATGTGTGCATGTTAGCTTTACACTCAAATTTTGACGGCATGATTTGGTGACTTGAATCGTATAAAATTAAGATTCAACCATACTTCCTATTTCCTACTAAAAATGACTATAAATCAGCACAAAAATTGAGAAAATAAAAAATTTTGTACTAAAAATATAAAGTATGTTGTAATATGATTGCTTGATTCCACAAATTTTCTGTGCAGAACAATGAAGAGAAAAGAATAAAGAAGAGGGAAGGAAAATAGAGAGAACGAAAATAAACTGTTCTACCCTTTATTTAATAGGGTTTCGCAATATATTTACAAAATAAATAATAAACAAATATCCTAATAGTGATGTATACATAATAATATTATTTATAACAAAATCTAATATTTTAAGGATATTTTTTTATAAAAAAAATCAATAACTCTTAATAAGATATCCAATAAAAAAAACATGATCACTTTTAACAACCACCACCAACATAATAGTCTATAAAGTTTGAAAATTCAATTGAGCCAAAGAAAGGTTTGATATTAGATTTACTAAAGGAGAAAAAGTTCATGAGCAAGACGAGTTGCAGAAGTGAAAGTGTAGAACTTATTTACATAGAAATGTTGATATGAATAAATAATAATGGCATACTTTAAATTTACTTTCACACCACTAACTTCTAAAAGGGAAATATTGTGCACCCCATAAAACTTATACCATATCTGATACGACATAAAACTTATACCATATCTGATACGACAATCGTATCGATAAAAGACCTTTTCGAGTGAAGACGGACTCCGAATTCACTTTTCGAGCAAGTGAGGCTCCTAAGAGTAGCTCCAAGAACTCCTTAATTCATATTTATTGGTTGGTTGATCAATTACAAAACTAACATATATATAAACTAGCTAGATAACCCTAATAGGCCTAACACGATTACGAGCCGATTAACATCGCAATACCCGTTAACAATTAAATATAAATACTAATAAACCTATTAATCCTATCAATATCTTAGTCAGCTACATGTTTCTCCACCATAATTTGTTTTGAAAACCATTTATATTCTTTTCATTTGTGTTTTTGTCCCTTGAATTTTCTTGTTCGTTACCTGGACTGTTTAACAAAGAAATTTTAAGTAAATAAAAAATACTTTTAGCATCAAATATAATTTTATGTGATGGGCTGATCTTACATGGTAATCTTGATTAAAACTTTGATTTATTTTGGTAGTAGACTAGTAGCTAGTCAATTGCTTTGTTGGGCTGATCTTGTCCATGTTGTGGGCTACTTACATTTGGAATGGGATAATTTATTAGAAGAAAGGGTTGATTACACACAAATCTTGTCGTGATGTTCATGTGGATCGGGTCATGCCTGAGCACTGTATTCGAAATTTTTGAGTATCCAAATCTGAACTAAAGTTTCAGGTACTCAAACTCAACTCGTGTATTTCGAATAGAGTATTTGGATATCGAAATTATCAGAATTAATTAAAATTATTTGTATTTTTAGGTATTTTTCAAGTATTTTCCAGTAATTTTAAAAAATTCTAATATTTCAGGTATTGAAATATTTATAATTATAAATTTAAAATATAATTAAAAGATTCAGGTTTTAGGAGATTGGGTACTACCGAACCCGAACTAAAAATCCAAAAATTGGGTATTTGGATACCCAAACCCGATCGAGTGCTATCCCAAAATTTTATTGTAACTTGGAACAATAAAATTTTAGTTCTCCTCATGATATGTATGACATGACATGATATGATCATTGAATTATAGTTTGAGCTGATTTTGTTATTTTGTGAGGTTCAAACCATGATTGTAACATCAAACCAAAGTTGGTGCTATAAAGTATAATATGCCCTTAAAAAGAATTGGACAAAGGAAGACATTCAACATTAATAACAATGCAATAACATGATATAGGAGATTTCTTGATATCTTCATCTATTCTAATCAGCATAAATCAATCTTATAAGAAAACAAATATGCAGCAAAACAGAGTTCATGAAGTAGATATGTGATGAACAGAAAAGCTACTCAAGAAATCAGACATAATATATGATAAAGCAAAATCACTCAATAAAAAGGTTGTTTAAATGAAACACCAAGATCACTAGCACAAAGTACAAAAACAGAAAGCACAAATCTAAATTTGGGTGTTTAATAAACAAGTCGATCGAAGAAGCTTCAATGTCGATATAAGCTTAGGAATCGAATGCCAAATGACACTAACGAAATTATGGCAAGACTTTATTCAGAGTAAAATAAAAGGGAAGACCTTAGTTGCTGTTCTTCCTAGCCAACTTAAACCACTCAGTATGGAAGGCTCCCGGCATGTCAACCCTTTCGTACGTATGAGCACCAAAATAGTCTCGTTGCGCCTGCACCAGATTAGCAGGCAATCTTGCCCTTCTGTAAGTATCGAAATAAGCAAGACTGGCGCTCATACCAGGAGTACTGATGCCTGAGTTGATTGCAAGGCTCACAACTCTCCTCCAAGCAGACTGCCTCTCGATTATTTCCTTAGCGAACTCTGGGTCCACGAGTAGGTTAGCAAGATCCGCATTCCTGTCGTATGCCTTCTTGATGCGATCCAAGAAGATAGCACGAATAATGCAGCCTCCCTTCCAGATCCTCGCGAGCTCGCCCAATTTCAAGTCCCATCCCTTCTCGATGCTCTTTGCACGAATCAGATTCATTCCCTGAGCGTAACTGCAGATTTTGGACGCGTATAGAGCTTGTCTCACATCATCAATCAATTTCTCCTTATTGACCTCTTGATCAGCTATAATGTCTCCGAAGCCACCAGATTTGAAGACCTTAGCAGCTTCAGTCCTCTCCTCCTTCAAACCACTCATGAATCTTGAATCTAGAGAAGCTTCGATGGTGGGCGCTGCAATGGATAGTTCTGCAGCTTGCTGAACAGTCCATTTACCGGTACCCTTCATTCCAGTTTTGTCCAACACCTTATCGACTAAAAACCCGTCGCCCTTATCATCCTTGATGCCAAAGATATCGGCGGTGATTTCAATCAAGAAGCTCTGGAGCTCCCCATTGTTCCAATCTGTGAACACTTTCTTCAGCTCCTCGTTCGACAGTTTCCCAACTGATTTCAGCACATCGTAGGCTTCAGAAATCAGCTGCATGTCACCATACTCGATTCCGTTATGGATCATCTTAACAAAGTTCCCTGATCCTCCTTTGCCAATGTAGGTGACGCATGGACCACTGTCCGGAACTTGGGCTGCTACTTTGAGAACGATGTCTTCTATGTATTTGTAGGCCTCAATGGATCCTCCAGGCATCATAGAGGGGCCGTTCCGAGCACCCTCTTCACCACCGGAAACTCCCATACCAAGGTACAGAAGACCCAATTCAGCCATGGCTTTCTCTCTTCGCTCAGTATTCTCATACCACTCGTTTCCACCATCAATGATGCAATCGCCTTTCTCCATATAAGCAGAGAGCGTTTTGATGGTTTGATCGACCGGAGCCCCGGCCTTGACAAGCATGATGATCATACGTGGTTTTTGGATCGAGTTGACGAATGATTCGGGATCATGGAAGCCAAACACCGGAAGATTTCCTTCCAATTTCGCCCTTTCTATAGTCTCGTCTACTTTAGATGTAGTCCGGTTGTAAACAGATATCGGGAACCCTTTCTCAGCAATGTTAAGGGCCAAGTTTTGCCCCATAACAGCAAGGCCAGCAAGGCCAATTCTCGTAAGTTTTGGTGATTGCTCAGCCATCCTTTCTCCTAATCAAATCAAAATTTACTACTCATAGAATCCAAACAAAGAATCAAAATACTAAGGACTGATAAACAAATACAAAGATGGGCTCTGTACAATTATATGCTAAAATCATTAAGGAACTAAATTTTACAAACAACAAGCTTAGATCTAACAAGAGAGAAAATAAATAGACGTTTTCCTCAGCATCTAACCATCGAAACCTCAGATTAAGTACGAAACAATAACATCTATCTTTATTCATTCTCTGGGTTTGGCATTTCACCCCCTAATTCGAGGGGAGACCCTTTGAGTTTGTCTGATTAGAGGCGAAAGGGCTAGTTTAAGTTATCCTCAACCAGGAATTCTTTCCCTTCCTATGTTCTAAGTAACAAAGGGGATTCTTGATTGAATAATCGAGAAAGCAAATAGCTAGGATTCACTAAACCAATACAATCCAAGCAAGTATGTAGAAACAGTTTCTCCTTCTGTTTTAGGTACTAATCTATTTTCAATACATAATTAAAATGGAAAATTATTCAAATTAAGAACAAACTAGGTTGTAATTCGATTAGATCGCATACTGGCCACACAACTACTATCCTGTTCAGCAATCTTTCTATTCAAAATCATGAAAGAATAAAAAAAACAAGGCATAATAGTTCACATGATTACATCGTATTAAATGAGACCAACAAAAAATTGAAACTTTGATAGCTTCATCCGATCCTATCCAAGTTTCCAATCCAATCACTTAGGCTCAAAATTCTATAGTTGATCCCCAAAAAAAGGGCAAAAAACAGTAAGATTACCCATTTCCCGGTAATCAGTAATTTGGCATCAAAATTTACACCACAAAACTAAATGGAGAACATGACAGCAATCAAGTACAGAAATAAAAAATAAAGAAGAAAATGAAGTTGAACAAGGTAAAATATCGATAAAGATCTTCCACCTTTTAGTAATAAGAAATGTAAAAAGGACAAACCTTGAATTTCAGCTGAAATGGAATTGACTGGGCAAGAATGAAACGAAGGTGGGTCTCCCGCAAAAGAAAGATGTGCAAAATGAGGAGGGAGAAGGAGGTATAAATTGGAGTAAATGAAGGAGGAAGAAAACAAAGAAAGGGATGAAGAAAGAATTAATAATAATAAGAGGAAGCAGTACAGAAATGTTGAATGCGTTAGAGCAAAGAGAGCGTGAGACGGGTCAAATTTGGCCAACTACTTTTCTCCACACATATATGCCGCACTCTGCTCTCTCTTTGTGGTTGTTGGGGGCTGCGCTTGGTTGGTGGCGGCCGGAATCGGATCTTTTTATTTTTATTCGTGCTATTAAATTTCGTCAATTTTTTTTTATTTCTTTTAAAGGTTTACCCAATAAAAGATGGAGAATGCCATGGCATGAACTTTAGATATATTTATTATTATTATTATTATTATGGCATGAACCACTCTTTTTATTTCTTAAGAAGTTTGAATTCTGTTGATCTTTTCCATTGTGAACTAAAAATCGAATTCCTATAAATGCAACACATTTTTAGAAAGATTTTGAAAATCTTGTTGGATTGTATCAAAGATAAACTTGGCTGAAGATTTTGAGAGAAAGAAGCTATTATTTCACGTATGAAAGAACTTGTTTGCAGTGTATAAATTGTCTCACATGTAACCTCTTCTTCTACTTTTATATATAGCAATTACAAGAGAAGAATGATGAAAGAACTATACAATACTCCATCTTTCTTCAACCTTCTAGTTCTAACAGATTCTAACGATTATAGTAACTAAACAACCGTTGCTTAACAAACTTAAGCTGAGCTGGATAACCCCCTCTGACCTTTGCATGAACCGTTGCACACCTTGCATGGATCGTACTTATCATAACCTCCACTCAGTGGCGCAGTCAGAATTTTTAATTTGGGGATGCGAAAAATACATAACAATATGAATATAAGTCTAAAAAAGAATAATATTAAAACTAACACATTTTGAAATATTATTCATATAATGTCGAATACAAAAAGAAAATTATGTAATTTTATAATCTATTATTCGACAAGTCTTCATTTCGTGAAAGCGTTTGACAACATCGTTGTCGAAAACTTGTAGAAACAAATCTATCTCAATAAAAGTGAACAAACCACAAATTCATAAATTGACATATATAACACATATTACTTATTACTTAATTAAAACTAACATCAAGAAGAAATATTAATATTACTTTAAAATCAAATCTTAAATGATTGTAATTTGTCTTGCATTTGCTTACAATTTGTAAAAGAAAAAAATTAAGATATTCATGCATGAATATAGCATATTCACCAATACACTCCCTTCAAGCTCAACTTGGTTCTATCATAGCAAGCATCAGTTTATCTATAAGTATATGAAATCGAGTATCAACAATCACCTTTGTAAATTTATCTGCCACCTGATCCAAAGAAGGAACATGTCCAACTTCAATTACTTTAGCCACAACTTCCTCTCTTACATAGTGCACATCTACCTCTATGTGTTTTGTTTTTGAATGAAAAACTGGATTGTTTGCCAAAGCAATAACATTTGTATTGTCACATCATAGTTGATGAGGCGTAGTAATAGAAACACCAATTTCTTCACACAAAGATGCCAACTAGAGGAGATCAGTGGCTGCATTTGTCATGCTCCTATATTCTGACTCGACACTGCTTCTGGACATCACCTCTTGTTATAAGATGTTTCATAAGTATGTATATATATATATATATATAATTAAATAAAATAAAATATATTAAAATTTAAATACATATTTATTAATTTAAATTTGTAATTATAAATTAACAAATTAAATTAATACAAATTCAATCATTCTATAATGATTAGTAGAGTTTCCCAAACTCCAAAGTGTGAAACCTCCTCTGCTACCTACCAACAATCTCCCAAATTCCAAACTTAAAAAGTTCCATTTAATTACAGAAATACCATCGAAACCCATTTTGTTAACCTCATATCTGCCCGCCACTGCGGATGCTCTTAGGGAGTAGTTGTTTTGGTTTTGGGGTGGCGGGGATAATTTAGGGAATTACATTAAAAATGGGGGAAATAGGCTAAACTAGCCACTTTAATATTCAAAACACAAAAAATAACCATACAAATAAAAATAATAAAATAGTAACCACTCTGTATTTATTTTTCCTTTATTACCCTTTCATTAATTAAATTAACATACTTATTCATTATATATATTTTGAAGAATAACTGCTCATAATCCAATAACTAACTTGATTTGGTTCGTATTGTAAAATAAATTATTATTATAGATTCATGCCTAGGGTTCATATGGTAGGGTATAGTATTTAATTATAAACCAAATTTTATTTTTAAATTTTGTAGTATTTTGAAGGAATTAATTAGATGGAGGGTATTATAGACATAGAATGCTAGATTTATGATTTTTTATACGTGTGACTATTATTTGGATTTACTATAACAAAATGGTTATTATAAAAATTACCCCTTAAAAATGCCTACGTATAGATTATGTAAGCATGATTACCTTTAAATTTAATTGTATTACTACTAATTATTATTAGGCATCAACTATTCAACTTTTTGCATGTTCTCGGGAAAATCTTCTTTACACGTGCATCATATTTTCCCAATTTTATTATATATTATATATTTTATTTTTATTTTATTTTTTTGAGTTTTTTTTTTTTGGGAAACTTGAATTTTAACCGGCGGTGCGTACGGACAAGTTATAATTTAACAATATATAAAATTGTTAAGTTTAATTAAGTTTTGAGATAACAGATGCTCAAATTTAAAGAGACTGCATTTAAAAAATGGTAATGACGTATGTACAATCTTTATTGTTAAAATAGCTAAAATGTTAAAATAGCTAAAAAGATTATAAAAGACAAATAATAGTCACCAACATAATAATATTTAAATTGTAATTATTTATAAATTTATTGTACTAAAATATCATTATAATTATATTTTACCTTTCTGAGTATGAATAGTATGAATTGTATCGAATCATATGAATTGTGTGTGCATATGAATCGTATGAATGAATATTATTCATACATTTCGTATCATTCGTATCATTCATTTATACAATTAAATTTATGTATAATGGTAATTCACATTTAAAATAGCTAAAATTTAAATAGTTTTATGTTTGTAATTATTATTTGTCTTTTACAATCTTTTTTGGCTAATTTGTATAATTAACACTTGTTAAAATACTAAGGGAGATGTATTGAATTAGGATTTTAAAAAACTTTTTAAGCTGAAAAAAGTCCTGCAGATTTAAAAGATTTTGCAAGATTTTTATGACTTTTAAGATTTTGCAGGATTCTGTAAAGACTTTTTAATCAGAATTTTAATGGAATCTGTAGGGCTTTGTGGACTTTGCAGATTTTGATGGATTTATGACATACGATAAGAGTTCATGATTTTTTCATATATTCGAATTTAAAAAGAGTCAAAAGAAAAAAAAAATAATAATTCTCCATAATATCATTGTTATTAATCCAATTAATAATAAACAAATTAAAAGCAAATAATATCACAGTATCAATCATGTATTTACATTTAAGGTTTGCGATTTTTTAAAAGTAATTCGTTTGAAAACATAATTTAATAAAATGACGACTTTATTTGTCTTTTCTTCAAATCATAATTTGTGAAAAAATAAACATAATTTTCAAACGTAAACATAATTTAGATGAGAAGCACTAATTGGATTGGGGAGTAAAAAAAAATATTTGTGAAAAGAATATGTAAATAGGTTCTACATGAATTCCAACTGACCGGAGGTGACGAGGTGACGCACGCGAGAGAGGCGGTGGAGACGGCCACTGCAACTAAGCAAAATCCACGTCAATAACTTTTCATGGGGAGATTCATACGGTAAATATAATATAACGGTAAATATATATATCTTGGGCGGGAAGACGCTAAACGAACTCTAACTGGAAGAGAAAATCGATCAAAGAAGAGTAAAAGAGAAATTATGAAGCGGTCAATAGAAATTATGCGGCGGTGAATAGGAATTGTTACTCACTCTATCGGATTGTTAGCGTGTAGAAATAACACTAAAAAGTTTATCAAAATCCATCTAACTGAAAATCCTTTAAATTTTTTATATTTTTTAATATTAATAGATTCTTTTTAAATACTAAAAAGGCAAGATGATAAAATGAATAGTGGGAAGCATTGGAAATATTATTTAGTTATGATGATATTGTTTTGTGAAGCTAAGATTTTTTTTTACATCATTTTAAATAATAGAATTCGAATTTCACTTAGTTAAATTTTTTTAAATCGCTTTTTATTACAAAATCTACCAAAATTATTAATATTCTAGTAATCAATTATTAAAAAACCAAAGATGCTTAATATGAAAACATGATCATTCAAGACGAAAATTCAATTAACAATCTATAAACATTTTATTTTCTTATATTTATAAACTCCTAAATATAATTCATGCTAAAGTACCAAAAAAATATAAACAAAATGTTATTTCGATAAACTATTTAATATTGTCAAAGTAAAGGAATCAGGCTAAAAAGAAGATGAAAATTAAAGAAACAAAATTATTTTGGTAACCACACATCGCCAGCAGCAGAAAACGAATGACAAAATAAAAATTTATGAGGGGCAACGGCTGTGGGGAGTAAGGACTGGAAGAATCGTTTCCAAGAGGTATTAAAAATAAGTTAAAAACTGCTATAAATTGAGAATCGAATCCTTAGTCACTCGATTGCTGCGGAATATAGATTCTTTGAGATTGGGCCCACTCATATATTCTTTGGAGTTTATGTGGATAAGGATATGAGATTGGGCGATGAAGTGATGCAGGCCGGTTGGTGTCAACACCTATTGTAAATACGATGTATGGAGATGACAGTAAGAAATAACTACCAAAAAAACTGCCAAAACCTTGTTTTTCTAATATATATATCCAAAACTCAGCATCAAGGGGAAAGACAGAGATGATAACAAATCAAAGATTAAAACCTGATTCGATCTTATTTAGCTATGCATACTCCCTTAGTCCGAAAATTTGTCCAGCTAGAGTAAACCGCGAGTTCCAACTTGAAAGGTGGAATGCGTAGGACGGAGAAGTTGGTGATGCAGAATAGGACGGTGGAGAGGTATAGGGGTTGCTGGCAAGGAAGTCGAATTTGTAAGACAAATATATATTTATATAGATAGATGTGATCATGTGAATGTATGTGTTGAAGCTTATTGAAGAGATGCATCCATTCTTTTATGTAATTGTAGTTCAAAAAATGTCCTTAAAATAACTACCAACAAAAAACCTAAGCTTCTTTTTATATGTTGATATAGATTTTGACTTGGAGTTTTTTTTTAGTGGAATCTGTTTTGTAAAATAGAATTTGTAAATGAAGAGAGCATAATTCCAATCGCAAACAAAGCTCAGCACAATCAATCATTAGAGGTTAGACAGTTAGATATAGTTTATTCCAACTCAAAATGTGTAACACCTTTAAATTAATGCGGAAATAATATTTAATAAATACTAAAATATAAATATGTGAAATAAATTTTTTTCCCTTTAATGACTTAGTAAAAATAATATCTTTAAATTTAAAATATTAGTAAATTAAAATAAACTAACAAATCCCTTTTTAAAATAACCATAATGCACTTAATCGTAATAATATTGTCTTGCTAGTCAATCAAAATACACATACTTTCCAGTCTAGCATTTCTTGCAAAAGTATTTAAGATAGAAATGCATATCAAAAATACTTAATATATAAATGCACAAAATTTTCTTAAACATCATGACACGTCATTCGACTTTCCACGCGCCTTCGAACTCAAGTACCTGAAATGTTAATGTGGGGAATGAGCATACAAAAGTATACTCAGTGTGTGATATTATGCAAGAGTTGTCCACGTTAATAAAACGGTAAACACATATGATCATATAACATAGACTTGATTTCGCACGGTGGCATACCAAGGACTGTGATGTCCTGGACCCATTTGGCAGGTCCCTGGCGACATAACATAATTTGCGCATAACATAGAGTGAGAGCAACTTGAGGCAACTTTGAATAACGGTCTTGCTACTCACCAGCATAGTTTCATATTAACACATACGGCCAACATATAATATTAAAATGGACAACGGTAATCAACGGCATAACTTAAATAAATCACCACACCTTAAATCTTGAACTTAAATATATAACCGAGCAATTAAAACTTCGTCAACATCTTAGTCGCGCCGCACCTAGTCATACAATTATAAATATAAAATAAAGTATCTAAACATAACTTAAATAATTTAATTGACACTTTAGAGAGAGATATATATATATATATTTAAATCTTTAAAATTTATACTCCCTCCATCCAGCTAAAAGCGGCCACAAGGGAGTCGGCACGGAGAATAAGAAACTAAAGTGTTGTGTGTGAATAAAGTAGGAGTGATGTATTTTAAAGGTGAAAACTTTTTCTTTTTAGGAAAGTGGCCACTTTTAATGGGACGGTCCAAAAAGGAAACATGACCACTTTTAGCGGGACGGAGGGAGTATATAATTAAATTATTTAAATGAATGTATAATATATGTTTGTGTATAATAAAGGTATAATAATTAAACATTTGCCTATGATTTTATTTTATTTATTTTTGTATCATCTAAGATTATAGAATTAAAGCAACAAATCTTCTCTTTGTTTTATTTTTCTCAAACTGATTTCGGCCCATTTCATTTAATTATAGCCTAATTAACTATTTAATTAAGGAAAAGAAAAGCCGAAAACATAAAATCTAACTTCCAAACTCGTGTGGCCCATTTAACTCTAAAGCCTAACTTACATTATATGACCCATTTAACTAATAAAATGATAGGCCCCTTAAATAATTTATAGTCTATTACTACAACTCAAAAGAATGAATCCAGCATTTAAAAATAACACAAATGATAACTTCCCCCAATTCCTCAACCTCACGTACACTATCAATCCTCACCTACTCCCGCTCTCCTTTCTGTCGCATTCTTTCTCCATCTGCACTCCCATTTCTCCTCCAAAAATATTCAGTCTTTCTCTCTTAATACCCACACCAGTAGCCGAGATTACAGCCATCGGCACCGCCTCTGCACTGACCCTCAAACCCACTGTCGTCGTCTCCTCTCTACTCTCAAGTGGAAATTTTAGCGCTCAAAGATTCCAGGCCCCCGACTCACCCCTCAACGCGGAGCCCGACTAAATTCCTATCTCAAACAACTCAATATAAAGGTTTCGATTTTTTTTTTTTATATATATATTTTTTTCAGAGACTGTATTGGCATGTATTAGTGTTCAAAGATTTAAATTTGGTAGAATATAATTTATGATATAGCTGCTTCTAAATGATATATATACATATATATATTTTCAAAAGCTTTAGCTTCTGTGGAAAAGTATTTGATAACACGCTGTAAATCAAAATAAATATGAAGCATGAGTTGATTTGTGAAAAACTTGCAGTAAAGGTTGGGGGTGAAATATTGCATAGAACTCTGGTAAAATTTTGTGTACTTAAACTAAGTTTCTTTCTTCTTATATATAAATATCACTTGCAGGGATCATGGGGCAAGATCCGTGAAAAAGGGAGAGCTAGGCAGTATAGGAGCTGATAAAAGTCTCCTAAATTTTGGGGAAATCCTAAGGAGATTGGTGAAGGATGATATCTTTTAATATAATGATTTCTATTAGAGAATGGAGATGATGTTTCGGTTGATGTACTGATAAAATAGAAACCTCCTTTTATTATTATTTATTATTATGTATTTTACTTTTAATTTATTTTATTTTTGTAGTATATTGTATATATACCCATGTATGCCATATAATACATTCATATAATATTCACATGTTAGTGTTAAATTAATCGATAATTATATTTTAACATTTTTATTGGAAATTTTGTGAATACTAACTTTTCTTTAAAGCCTCACTTAAATAATCATATACTATCCAAATATATATATATATATATATATATATATATATATAAAACGGTAAATATTCAATTTGAAATTAATTTTAGTGGCGATTTTGTAATTAAATTTAATTTTAATGGCAAAGATAATACTATAACTATTAAATTAAAAAACTAACATGATTAGAATTCAATCTCAATACCTTTATTACAAAGCTTATACAATGAACCATTAGAGCATCAAGATAAGTTGAATATTGAACAATTCATAATATACATATACAAACTGAATCTATTTAGTACTAAAAATTATCCTATTTGACCAGGTATATAATTGTTTTTAATATTTAATACTAATAATTATAATCAATTTGTATAATTATTAAATTCAAAACTAACATATATTGACTTTGTCTCACTTATTTAGACTGTTAGATACATTTTTCTTTTTGAGTTGTCTCACTTATTTAGACACATTTATTTATTTAGCAAATTTTAAAGCACAAATCATGTTCTTCAAAAACTATTACAACTAAATATTAATATCAATGTCAAAAGTAAATGAATTTAAATAAGTAGGACAGAAGGAGTATAGTTTTTCAAAAAATATTAATGTTAATGTATTATTATAAATATTAATTAAATGTTAAATTTAATAGTGAAACGTAGAGTGAAATACAAATAGTCATTCCATTTATGAGCTGTATGAATTTATACGGTACAAGTTATATATAAATATTAAACATATTGTATTAAATAATTTCATCAGATTGTGTTTGTTTATTTTGTTGACACTTATATAATGAAACCATCAACAATATTCTCCATCTATCTTTGACAAGATAACATAATTAATAGAAAATTTTTGAAATTTTATTTAGGAGGAGAGCTTTGATCCCTATCGAGACAACCGCACCAGATATCCCACGATTGACTACACTCAAAGAACAAATGGTTAATGATTTCATCTTCATCACCATAAAGGGAACACGAATTCGACACATTCGAAGATAGCGCTCTCCTTTTATCAAGTTCTACTTCAGTTGTAATTTTCGAAAAATAATCCGCCATGTAGTAGCTTTCACTTTCTGCAGTGTCATGTTACGCCAAATAATGTTGTATATCTTCCAACTACGCTACCCCATCTTGAGCTTTCTTTCCAATACCCACTACGAACCGAGTAGACTTGGTCCGACTAAAGTTCTCAAAGCCACATATCTGGTTCGTTCATGCCGACTTTTCTTCTCGTAAACAAATTGCTTAAATTATCAAGAGCATTAGCCACAAAACTATCTTTGTTAACCCTCAACTCATATAACCTCGGGAAGCAGTTTCGAAGGGAATTATTTCATACCTAGATGTCATGCCAGGAAGACGTCCTCACCCCACCCTCACCTGTCTCTTTAACCGACTTGAAAACCACCCCTTTTTTATTTCTAAAGCTTTGGAGAACTTCTCCTCCACCACCCTTTCTCACGCTTCTTCCCATTAATCAAATCACCACCGCTCAAACACCCATCTCTCTCTCTCACACAACTCCTCATAATATCAACTTTACAACTCATACTCACCTTCTAACACCCTCCAAGTCCACTTCCCCAATAGAGCCTTATTGAAGCATTCCGCATCCTTGACTCCCAAGTCCCTGTAATCTTTTGGCAAAGATACATCGTCCCATTTACCCACATGATTTTCTTATTCTTTTCTCCAGAGAAACACCTTATCAAAGAGATCTCTTTTTTTTCCCTAATTTTGTTAGCATATTCAAAAAAAAAAAATTATTTTCCTTTATTACTATTCTATTATCATAATTTATTTTTCTTTTGTAATTTGTGTTTTTACTTGTTCATCTTCGTTATTAGAGGTGTTCAAAAGAACTGTAATCATCATAGCTAAATCGTAATTGGCGACTCCGAAAATCGTAACCGGTGGTTCTGAACCGTCGTGTGGTTGTTCAATATTTATTGTAATACTATTTTTTTTCTATTTCTAATTCTATTTTATCTTTTATTTTATATAAAATTATTATTTATATCTCATTAAATTATATTTTAAATTGTAAATTTATATAAAGTTAACCGCAAATACCACTATTTATTACAATGAAGTTGCTAATTTGTCATTTTCATGATTATAAACTCCAATTTAAATAATTATCATTTAAATTTAATTGAAAAAAAATCAAAATTGTTATAATAAATAATTAAATCTAGTGAATGAAAACATTAATTAACTAAAAATATTAATCAACAAACATCAACTATAAATTAAAAAGAAAAATAAAATTAAAAGAAGCATTCTACAATATTATTAATATTGAACCACAACTCCATATCCGTCTGGAACTGGAACTCGATTTTTGTGAATGAATTTTCAGAGATGCAATTTCTGTATCAAGATTGAATCACCTAATGAGCGGTGAATTCTCTATTCCTTGAATAGCATTTCTTCATGGAAACAGTATATAACAATGTTGCATGAATTGTCATCGAATCCGAGTATGTTTTCATCGCCATATTTTAATTAATACTATTTCAATAGAAAAATCGGAAATATAGCATGATATTAATCCAACCTGTACAAGTACTGTATAATATTTGGGGAAATTTGTCATTGTTTTGTTTTTCACCACTTTTGTTTCTGTATCATGTGGTTGTATTAGTTTTTTTTTATTTTTCTTTCTAGATTTAGGTATCAGAGTTATATTTGGAAGTGTCTGAATTAGGTATCTGAAATTGTGACGGGGTAGTTGCTTGGTCGGATTCAGAGATTGATTCTTGTATGCAAAACGTGCTTCTTTTACTTGTTAGTGCCTACATGTGTCAATAGACATTTAGTAGTGGTTCAAGTTCAGAAAAATTGGGACCTATGTCTTGAAGGAATCTATTCTGGGGATTTGAACAGATTTAGCCTTTTTCTACAATATCACCAACATATCAAATTAGATTTTATTGCAGCATAGGTGTTATCTCATATGGATAGTAACTGGACTGTGTTTCATATTGATGGAGACAACGATAATGGGGGTAAAGGGATTAAGACAAGGCCAAAATCATAAGAAACTCAATAAGAAAGTTGAGCACTTATTCAAGGCTCTAGGCCAATTCACTGCTGGGATCATCATCAAGCCCTCTTAAGCTAGGATAAGGGCTGCTGAGCTGCATGTCTGTGAGCATTTGATGGAGCTCCAAAGCTTCTCGTTTGAGCTCAGCATTCTCCTGGACAACTTGGTCATGTTGCTCCGATACGTGGTTCAGTTTGTCTATGAGCTGGTGATTCTCGTTACGGAGCCAGACCACTTGCGACCACAGCTCATCCAAGTGTTTCTGCTTCCGCATGCGTGACCTTCTTGCTGATTCTCTGTTTGAGATCATTCTTCTTTGCTTCCTCTCGTTTATTATGCTCAGCTGTTGCTCGTCCGCTTCATCGGATGTCGAGTTGCTGCTGAAACACGCTGACTGAGTTTTGAATTCTTGAATTTGGGGGGTGGTGTGGAGTGGGTTTAAATGGTTGGGAAACCTGCTAAACTGATAAGCTGGTGTGCAGTTACTAGTGAGGCCAAAATGGGGAGGGTATGGTGTTGTGTTTGAAGGGAATAACAAATGAAGCTCAGCAATCTCATTTGGTTGCATTATTGCTCTAATGGAACTAGGTATATTTCCTTTGTATGAGTTTATAGGAGATGTCAAGAAGAAGTTCAAAGGCGAAGGAAACTAGTGGGGAAGGGCATTTTTATAGAATGCTCAAAAGGTGTTCTGACCCCACCTTAAGAAATTAGAGTACTGTAAAATTCCTCTGCTATTACATATGTGTCTATCAAGCATGATGTATATATAAGTCTATGCATCAGGGGTTAATTGTGTTCATTTTGTGTGATGCATGATCATTTCCGTGGACCACCTATACAAATTAGATATCTTGATTATAATTGGATTATCTCTTGGAAAAATAAAATAAAAACCTGTTTACATGTGTGGAAGTTTATTATTGGGGGTATAATTATTGATATGTGGAATGTTAGGGAAGGAATGGCCCAGTAATGAATGGCATGAGAAATCAATTTAAGAAATGGTTTTATTTGTCAGCCAAAGTAATAAGTTTTCTACTAGACATTGGTTTGTAGGCAGCAATGTTCAGTGACGCAAATGAATAGGAGAAACCAGGTACAAGACTGGAGCAGGAAAATCCCTTTTCTAAAAGTGGAAATTTTGCATAATAGAAAATTGGTGACTCAACAACCACTTTTATAGAATTATATCTAAATAATTAAGATATGATTATTAGTTGCATTGATGAAATCCAATATCAGATGGAAACCCCCCTGAGACACTGCTGGAAGCTTAAGTGGTGTGAATTAGTTATTGGCTTGATTTTTAGCTATTTTTTGCACTATTTGTAATTTTTTTAATATGAACTGCCTGCATTTCATTAGATTGGCAAGCTGTAAAGCTGAATAAGCACAAATGATCTGATAAGTTATTAGCTATAGATTGTATTAATTCTTTAATCTATTTAAATTTCATAAGGACTTCTTTTTGTTCTTGCTTTTGAATTGGTGAACAGAATTATCCATTTACTAGTGTGGCTTGTACTGCTCTACTGAAAACTTTTCCACTATGCTGTATTACACTTGAACACCTACTCATGTGAGAGATATGAACTTCAACGCATTATCTGATTAACTAACAATATAGGGAGATAAGGAACTCGATGTGTTCTTAACTGTTCTCACATCAGACATATGGAAATCAATCATTTTCACTATTCTAGCAGATTGTAAAATTTCAATTTATGGTTCGAAGATTAGGTTGATGTATGCAAGTAGGTCATCTTGTCAAAAGACTGAGGAAAGTCTATTTCTTGATGTTCTTATAACCATGCTAAACTTCTTACCAGTCTAATACTGCAAACATTCAGTGTTTATGAAGTAACTTCCATTTGTTTTCCAAGAATTCTTAATGTTGATTTGAAAAGAACCTGATCTAGATCACTTTTACAGGATATGAGGTTTGAGTTTTACCACACAACGAACACTTTTATGCAGATTGGAAAATCATGTACGGTTTGTGGTGGGGTTAGGGTGATAGATTGGCGATTAATGTATGGATGTACTTTGAAATGCATTCTTCCACTAGAAAAAGGAAATGTGTAATGCCTCAAGTAGAATAATTCTTATGGAGTTAATTGCTTTCGTGATATTGGGTTGAGTGGCCTCCGTAGTCAACAATACCATTACTCGAAATTTGACAACTCTTTCTTTTCTTGTCTGTTGTTTCTATTCCTCCCCTGTTTTTTTGTTTTCTCTTCCTATATTTCATTTTTTACTTTCCAATGAAATTCTTTTCCTCATATTGGTGATTGAGAGGGTGAATTGAAGATGATTAATGTGGTTGAATACGTACATCACTCCACCTTTTTATACTGTACTTGTATCTCATATCTTTCCCCAGTGCTATTTTCCTTTGTAGATAGTCCCTTTTTCTATCCTTGTATAGTTGATTTTGGTTAATCTTTTTTCAGTTATTGGTCCATTTTTATATTGCACATAGATATATACAATATTGAATGCTCTTCTTAATACTAAGGCATCTTTGAATAGATTTGGTCTCACTGAGTGTTGTAGATTTACCTTATAGTTAGATAATGCTTCTTTCAAGCTGCATCTAAACATTAAAGGAATCTCCTCCACAACTTGATCAACCTTTGTTCAAAGTATCTAATTTTTTTAGTTCTTTTGACCAAGACTCTAATAGAATGCATGTCATTTCATTTGCTTTCTGTTTAGTTTTAGTCCAGATGGAGTGTAACCATGTACTTTTAAGTGTTGTAAAGATGATTTATTTAAACATCGGAGAAGTTCAGTATAAATAAACTGATTTAGCTCAATTATGATGGTATGATTATTTCTCCATTTGCTCTGTAGGATGATATTAGCAAGCAAGAAATGGGAAATGGTGGATCATCAAACAAGTTTCTTCTGATGCAGGTAAATATTTCCAATTCCAATACCAGACCAGTTATTAATATTATATGTCATATGCTGCATAAAGGATGTGATTTTAATAGTGAGGACTCCACCAGAAGTAATTGTTTTTATAGTTTTATATGAGGACGATTTCTGTTAACCAAGTCCAAACACATTGCTAATTAAAAAAAATCAAAGATTTGGGACGTCACATATCCTTTTCTTCTTCCTATCTTTCTCTCACAAATAAAAAAAGATAATACTAATGATAAAGGGAGGAAAAGAAAAAGATGGGGCTGGCTGATGTGAAAGAAATGATTAAATACCAATTTCCCACTTAAGGCACAATCCCCCGTCAGCATATCTTATCTATCTTTCAAAATATATGCTTCTATCCCATCATTTTTTACCATTGTGACCTCTCTATTGCAAATCTTTTTTCATTCTTTTGTGGGAAACTGAGATTTATTAGCTGTATGAGGCTTAGGAATAGTTAAATTAGGCACTGAAAATCCAATAAAATAGGGACATTCTCCTAAACCAACGGTCAGGGTATTCCACACAGGGTGCTGGATTTAACATATGGCTTTGTCCCTTTTTGGAATCAAATACACATTTGTCTTCCTTAATGTGACTACAGTTTAGGCATACTGGTAAAGTGCAGGTGCACGATGATCCGTCCGCGTGGGGGTGTTGGCCTCACCAACCTCCACCCTACTTTAACCACCACACGTCTTGAGCTGCCAAATCCGACCCAGCAAAGTTCATGGATTTATAGATTGATTTTAAAGTTGATGGAATTTAGGATGATGCAAAATTTGTGAGTATTTGATTAGAGGGAGAGGTCTTAGTTCAGATGCTCTCAATTTTGTGGGTAGTGGCATTAGTTACCCATATCCATATGCAAGCTAGCCATTTGTGTAACCTATGCTAAAGTTTTTCTTTCATGTATTGAAATAAATTGATTTCTATACAACAATCATGGGTTGGTCCCAGCCAGTTTTTGTTTTGTCTCAACTCGTAGTAGGTGCATGCGGTGTCATTAAGGGTTATTTTAGCTTCTTCTCACCCTAATCTTGCGGAGAATGAATTTTTTCCAACACAGCTTTGTATAGTACCATGTCAATCATACTTTCATGTCTAATATATCTTCAAGTTTTTCACACAACTATATATATATATATGAGTGGGGGACACCACTACGTTATGTAAAATAAAGTGGCCTGATATGCAAATTTCATTGTTGTTACATTTTGGTTGTAAGCATTAGCCAAGCATTGTTAAATCTCTAATCCTTATCAATTCTATGGCAAATAGTAAATTTATACCAAAGTATCATCTTTAATTTATTTATATATTATATATATACGGGGAATATGGGAATATATCACCTGGAAAATTTTTCATTACATACAAGCTAAGTAGGATTTTCAGGAATGTGATGTAGATTTATGTCAAAATATATGTGCATATATGAGCTTTTATATAAGTTAAATAAGGAGAACCGTTCATTTGTTCGATGTGGGCTCCACTTAACGTGTCTATGGCTGATGCCACATCAACATATGAGTCATCATAATTTTTGTTTTTTTTTATTATTTTATATTGAATAATATTAAATTATATCTTAATCAATAAACTCTAGTTGAAAAGTGAGAATTAATAAACTTATTATTAAAATTTTAATATTTATCTACAAGACATACCACATCGTTCGTGGACATATTAAAATTTTTGGTTAAATAAGAAGCCAAAACGACATAACTTTGTTAATAAAAACTTCAAAACTATATATGTTGCTTAAACTTAAAGCTTATGTGGCATTAGAAATATATTTTAAATACGTTGCTTCAAGTAGTTGAAAGCTAGTTCAAGTGTGGACTTGCATGGTTTATGGTAATTTGGGATCTAATTGGTTAAAATCAATATTTCAGGAAGTAATTGAAAAATCGTGATAGTATAGTTTCTCTTTGTCTGGGGTCCCTAGGCCATATGTTGTTACTAATAATCATTTATATATTTTTTTTGTTATTATTATTCAATATGCATTATATAATCAGATACTCCTGTAGACTACTTTTGGAAACTTTATTTATAGTCGGTCTCCAAAATAGTACAACAATCACGTCTCAATCAATATTAAGGTTATGTGTTAATTATAAAATTAGCTTTTAAGGGTGGGTGTGTGTTAGCTTAGTAGTTATGGGGTTAATGTCCAGCTTAAATCTCGGGTTCGAGTCTTACATGACGCGACTATGTAATTTAATTTAATATAATCTATATATATATTTAATTAGACCCTTAAATTTTGTCAAAATATTACTTAAAAATAATATTCTCTCCGTCCACTTATAACAGAATAGATGAAGTAATATATTACGGTAGTATCTTACAAAATACTATAAAACTAAATATACAAATAGTTATAAATTTTTATTTAAAAAGATATATCCTCCTAGTATTTTTTTAAAGAAAGATAGAAATTTTAAAAGTAAAAATAAAATAATTATATTTGTAATAATTTAATATTTGGGGGCCCTATTCCAAAGAACTTGCTAGGCAGGGGTGAAAACGGATCGGATACGGGCGGATAGTGTTTATCCCGTATCCTATCTCATATTTTTTTTCTCCGATTCGAAATCGGATACGGGAAAGCCGGATTCAGATACGAACTCGAAATATTTGGGATACAGACACGAGACGGATATGGTACGGATCCGGGTCGGATTCGAATAAACATAATCGGATAATATATTTTATACAAAAACTGTTGACACAATATTTCATAGAAGAACTAATACAAATTATAAGAATTGTATCTACTAAAAAAAAATACAATTTTTAGGATCAAGAAAATACAAAATAAATTAAACAATCAAACACAAAGTATCTAGCAATAATGAAATGTGCATTTTGAAATATAATTCGAGAATTTATATCTTAGCAGTATCATACAAATTTTGACATGAAGTGATAGAAAATAAAATAGCATAGTTATTCAACAAAAATGGAGGCCTCAACTCTCGGATCCTCATCAATCCTCATCACTGTCCATTTCTTCTTCAACCTACATCGGATTGTTTCATATATATATATATCATATAATATAATATAAATAAAATAAAATAAATTTTAAAAATTCGGATATCATGATTTGTTATGCGGATAATATCCGATAAAATCTGAAAAAATTTTGGATACGGGCAAATATTATGTAATCCGAATTGAATCTCGGATCCGAATTTAAATTTTCGGATTCGAACCCAAATTCGACAAGATAATGATTTTTTACCCCAAATTAGATTTTGATCGGATACGGTTAGGGATGGGAAGGATAATTCCACCCAAATTTCACCCCAATTGCTAGGCATGTTAGGCGGGCCTATACAACAACAAATACTCTAAACTGTACAAGATTAATTAGTCTAGACACGAAATTCATTTATTCAGGCATGCAATTGAATTGAATTATATCATCATGGTTTTCATTGTTTTATATTTGAGCTTGTTTTACAAATAAATAAATAGATCAGTGTATTTGATTCAATTTTGACTTGAACCTTTAATTTCATGCTATTGCTGTATATATATGTAGGGGCGGCACCAACCAATTATACCATTTAATTTAGCATACAAATATTATAGCCTATAGTGATCGCTTTTACAAACTTGCATCATAAGTAAACACTACTTTTCATTTTTGTTGCATCATAAGTAAACACTACTCTATATTAAAATTTCAATATTTATGTAAGAGACATGTCACATCATTCACGGGTATTAATTTTGCCCACGCGGGCGGATGACCGTTTTCGTAAATAAAATTATTTAGTATGTATGAGATGTTCACGTCTACCCTTAACCTAAACAACCAATACTTTTATGCAAGTTGCATCTACTTTACCTATTTCTTTGCAGCAGAAATAAGTCCACCCAAATTTCGTTATAAATGCTAAGCCATATTTTATTAAACACTCTCCATTAATAGTGTGATTTAATGGATTACTTAGAAATGGACACATTCTTTACCACTGTCCATATTTTATGAGTTGCACCCCAACATGTAATATACTAACTTTTCTTCCCAATATTTTACCCTAAAGGAATAGTACCGTAAACATCTTAATTGCTCTCAAGGTTACAGAAAGAATGTTGTCAAAATAAGAAACAACATAACACAACGAGATGTAAGAATATATCCAAAAGGGAGTTCACCTCTTCATGCCATTGCCAAATGGTGGGAAGAACATAAAAATGTACTACATCCGTCCCAATAAAGTTGGCCCCTAACTTTTGGCACGTAGACCAAGGATCCCTTACTAATTGAGTATTAGCTCTTTATTGATTACGCTCCGAACAAGTCATTTATAATCGTAATTTGAAATTGCTTTTAACCCTTTTTTAATTAATCTGAATATTTAATTTAATTCATCTGAATATTTAATTTAATTAATCTGAATATTTAATTATTTATTTAATCTGAAAATTTAAATAAACTGAAACTAAAATAAAGTTAAAACATTAAACTGAAACATTCATTAAACTGAAACAATTCAAACTTTTACAAAAAAAGGTGGATTAAACCCTTCATAACTGAAAAATGAGAGGGAAGCGAAAATTTTCACTTTCCCTCCCATTTAAATTCGGCAAAAACATCATTAAGGGGTATGTTTCTCTCTAAAACATTTAGTGGGCAGATTCACTATAAATAAACTAAGCATTACAAATTCTCATACCAAAGCACTACAAAATCAGTCTCTATACACTACCAAAAACAGAAAATATGAGAGAGAAAGACTAGAGCCAAGAACAAAGGAATGAGATCATCAACTTCTTGCTCCATAACTCCAAAGATGGACAGGTGATTCGTGGAAAGATGCAAGCTGCCTACTCAATTTTCAACGTATTGAAGCAAACCGTTACCCGTCTTTGGGCTGCTGCAAAGGAACAAAGGCAAAGAGGTCAGATTATATGTGTTCAAAGTGCAAGAAAAGGTCAAACAAGAAGGAAAAGAGTGCACATCGATTTAACTCTCATTGAAAGCTTAGATCTCTTCCAAAGAAGCACTGTAAGGAAGCTATCAAAAGGGATTTCAGTCAGTAAAAGCACTGTTGGAAGATGGATCAAGAATGGACAGATCAAAGCTCATTCAAACGCCATCAAACCGGACCTCACAACTCTAAACAAGTTGTTAAGGCTGAGCTTCAGTTTAGAAGCTCTAGAATTTGACAGAATTTTTTAACATTATGAAATTTAAGGATATGAGTAACACAATTCACATTGATGAGAAATTGTTCTACATTTCCAAAGTAGCCCATAGGTTCTACCTCACCCCGAGGGAGGCCGAACCACATAGGACATGCAAAAGCAAAAAGTTCATCACAAAAGTGATGTTCATGTGTGTTGTGTCAAGGTCATTATTCGATGCTAATGGTAATGTGTTGTTTGATGGTAAAATAGGCATATTTCTTTTTATTGAACAAGTGCCAGCAAAGAGAAACTCAAAGAATAGGCAGAAAGGCACTTTAGAAACCAAGCCAATTCAATCCATCACCAAGGATGTTATCAAAGCATGTTTAATTAATGAGGTATAAATCTGTTACATTCTGTTTTTTAGTGTATTAAAGTGTATGAGATGGTGTACTAATGAAAATCAGATTGTATTCAAGTGTATGACAATTTGTATGCATTCAATGTGTATTTTCAGCTTGCATTTAATGCATTTAATGTGTGTTTTCATATTGCATTTATTGTTTTTTCAGATTGCATTTAAGTGCATTTAATGTTCTTTTTTCAGATTATTCCATCTATCAAACAAAAGTGGCCTAGAGATGCAAACAAGTTGATATTTATTCAACAAGATAATGCAAATCCACACATTAAAGACACAGATGAAGACTTTAGAGCTGTAGCAACTAGTGATGGGTTTGATATACAGCTAGTGAATCAACCATCTAACTCCCCCGACACTAATGTTAATGACTTGGGATGGTTCCGAGCTATACAAAGCATTCAAACTGAAACTGCCAGCTACAATGTTTCTCAACTAGTGAATGCAGTTATAAGTTCTTTTAACACACTGTCACCTATCACACTTAATAAAGTATTTTTAAGTTTGCAAGGTTGCATGCTTGAAATTATGAAGTTTAAGGGGCAAAATGGCTACAAGGTGCCTCATATGAGAAAATAGGCTTTGATGAAGATTGATGCTTTGCCTACAGACTTGGAAGTCCCAATAGAACTAGTTAGGGAATGCCTTGCTTACATGCAAGAGAATGAGAGATCTCTAAGTGTGGAACAATTGGTGAATACATTAGGGATTACATTTAGCAACAACTAGGTATATGACAGCTTTTTGAAGTTGTTTTTTGGTTGTGTTGTGCCTATGAAACATCACTTTTGGTATGGATGTTTAAGGTGTAACACACTAGCTGTTTTAGTGTTTTAAAACATGCTTAACTTTTGGAATGTATGCAAACAGACAGTTTTTGGAGCCTTATGATATTAAAGCTTTTAGTTTTGCATGAATTTATATTTTTTATTACCTTTATTATCAACCAACAACCAAACAACCACAACACACTGAATATTACCTCACCAAACAACCACAGCACACACTACAACAAAATGAGCATAAATTCTATCATCATATCACCACCAGATATCAGATCACAGCTATGACAACATAGATCAGATATCATCATCATCAATTCTACAGTTCATCATCATAGAAGGTTTCATCATGGCAGGAGGTGGGGGAGGCGAAGAGGTTTTATCGACGGAGTCAAATCTCCGAAACATGGAGAACAAATCCGACAATCGGGGTTTCTTAGATGAACGGGGAGGCGTAAAGGGTGGGGGGTTGAATGGAGGGAGTATAGAAGAAAAATGAGGATTGAAAATATATTAACGCCCACCGTGGGGCTCGAACCCACGACCACAAGGTTAAGAGCCTTGCGCTCTACCAACTGAGCTAGACGGGCTTTGTTGTTATTAGGTTCTGACTTCACTTAATTGTATATAGTCTTTTCAAAAGAAGTTTTGATTAATATTTTTCATATCAAACAATAATAATTAAAATCAATTAGCTCAAACCAAAAATGTGAAGAAAGTTTTTTTCTTTTTTTAAGAAAAATGTGAAGACACTTAAAATATTGAAATATGCATGCATTATATTAATTTTTTTGAAAATATAGTTAAACTATTTTAATATTTAATTATCTATGATTTATCATTCATGGCGTTGATAAGATTCATCTATGTAGCAGCACTTTAGGATGACATAACCTTATTTAATATAGTTTATAAGGGCGCACAAATGAGGAAAGGCTTACAGTGGATAGCAGCACCCGGAGACGATGAATGGCGTAGTAATCGATGAAATGTTTTGGGAAGTTGAAAATAAGCATAATTCCCGGAGATTCCGGAATAGGTCAACCTTTCAAACTGCTCAGTCCATGGGCAGACAAGAGACAACCTGACGAACTGATATATCTCAGTAGGCAGAGGAAAAGAAAGCAAAAAACGATTCTCGTAGTAACATCGAGCGAAAATTGTCGTCCTTCCGTTTATTTAATTCCATTGTTTCTAATTTCCCAAACATCAAATGATTTGTATTAATAAATATTTTTTCCTATAAAAATTTTCATTGCATTGCAGCGCTGTAATCTTGAAAATTGAAAACTCAATTGATCGCACAAGCAGATTTGCGACTAAAGTTGTTTATTTCTAAGGAAGAATTTGATGCTTAGTCATGAACTTTCTAGTGTGTTCATATCATTGGATGAGTTTTAAGGTTAGGGGTAGTAATTAAAGATAGAGAACTGCAAATATTTTAGCATTGCATGCTGGTGCTTGTGATGTGCCAACTATTGACGTTGGGTTTCTAATAGGTTGGTGATGGTATGAAAAAAATGAATACTGCAAATAAATAATAAATTATTTAATTTCTAAATAAATTAATTTTTTATTGCGACGGATTTATCTCTCAGTAATATTTAGAGTAAAAAATAAATATTTAATAAAATTAATTTTGTCGGTAATCTATCGATAATAAATATTTAATGCATAAATAAATATTTTGATAGGATACGGCCCCCGCTACTAGTATCAAGCGCTGGCCCAATATAATTGGATATAACTGGACCTGGTAAGTAAGCCCAGCCCAAGCGAACTTGACCCACTGAAAGGCCCAGAAGTCACTTCGGTCCAACAGCATAGCCCAATAACACAGAAGCTCGGTCTGCTTCGGCCCACGATCTCTTACGTGACACCCCACGATCTCGGCGCACGTAACCTCGGCTATAACTGTAACTTGTTGCCTATAAATAAGGGGCTAGGATAGATTGAGAGGAGGAGGCTATTTTTCTCTTGCTGGAACTCAAAAAGAAACATTAATACAAAGAACCTTTTTACACCGTGGACGTAGATCTAACAAGAGATCGAACCACGTAACTCTGTGTTCATCTTGTTCTTTATCTTTTCATCGTATAAACACTCTAAAAACTTACGATCGAGCATATTTATACAAAGAATTTTTCAGTAATCTATCTGTATATTATAGAAGAATCACATTCCCTTGAGAATTCTATCAGGCGTTTAACTATTTCTTGTAGTGAAAATATTATTATATTTTTTAATAAGTGTAAAATGATTTAAAATGGATGAGAATCATTAAAAAGTAAATTTCATATAAATATTTAAAATAGATTAAGATGCTAATCTAACCCCCTTAACCAAAATAAGATAAGAAAAAAATAATGACCAATTAAATAACTTTTTTTTTTCATTTTTACACTAACCAAGGATTAAGAAGAAGTCATATGTGGCCACGATTAGTCAAAGATAAAAATAAATTTAATGAATAATATAATTATTATAAGTGTCACAAAATTTTAATGGCATGTTACTAAAGTTTTAATGACATTTAAAATTATAATTATTAAATAATAATTTGTGACATGTATTTGAGAGTGTCACTACACAAAATTAGCTACACCATTAAATGTCACTAATAATTAATTTTTAGTGACATGCATTTAAAAAAAATTTACACACAAGTGTCCCGGTCGGAAACAGGACCGAGACCATAAAATCGAAGAATTTCGGGACCAAGATTTCAGGATGAATACACAACCTCATTCCGATTCTCATCCCTACCCACATAGGAAGAAAGAAAATATGGTCCTTATTAACAGAGTAGAGAGCACTTGAACTAGTGATCCTACGATTAAATAACTTCTCGAACTAAATATTAGTATACTAAACTAAAAGGGAAACTTGTGTTATACACATGTAATGATTTCGAAGTCACGTATTCAAGAATGGGCCCACGAAATTATAATGAATTTGAAAGAAATTGTATCGAGAATTAATTTATATGGAACTTGTGACGCATCTAATTGTGTTAGGGATCGTGAATTTGTAATTGCTAGAGATATTATCTTTCCACCTTTTGTAGAAATCGTCGACAATAGACAACATCGTATTTATATACTCAATATATTTTAAATGACTAGGTAATATTATTATATAATTAATCTTTTTTGGAATCCATGCCCCCTATTATGAGTGGGGTTATTTCATATTGAATTATTAGTTCTCTATAATGGAGTCAATAGTACAATGTGCTTACGTACTTGCTATTAATTCTGTTACCACTAACGATGTGGATAGAAAAAGGTGTTTAGTTATTAATAACTAATGGTAATGCCTTTTCCTCACTAATTTTGGTGTTAACAAAACATGAATTTGCTGACTTGATGCTTTTTTTCTGGTTATTATTACTTTATTTTTTTTAATGAGTACTTAAATAAAATTTTCGCCTAATAATGATGAGATTTAAGCTCGAGAACTTTTAATTTATCGTAGTAATGATTATCTTACCACTAAACTAGAATATTATTGTTGGCACATCTAACACGTGTTGTCACAAGCATGCATATTAGTCGATAGATCAGAACATGGAGTTTGGAACTATTTTACATAATGATTTCATTTTGATAGTTAAATGTTTCTTTATTCCTTATAATCTAAAATGATTGAGTTTCATTCTTCTTAATATCACTTAATTTAAATGGTTAAAAACTAATTTATTTGTAATACCTTCGTTCAAATTTGCACTTGCCCACGACTATATATGTTGATAATTTTTATCTCAAAGAATATATATATATATATATATATATATATAGCACGTGTAGATTTATCGCATGGATAAATAAACTTTTGATATATATCGGAAATATTAAAATATTCAACTATAATATTCTTTAGAAAAGAAACTATGAGTGCAAACTTCAAAATTTGAATCTTCTCTATAATTATAATCTGTAGCAATTATACATATGATTAAATATTTATTTTAATATTAGTTTCGGGTATCTTTTCTATTTAAAGTGTCTTTCAAGGAAAATAATGAAAAACAAAGTAAAAGGAAAATGTACTCGATCCGTCCACGAAAATGACTTGCATTTTGACTTAATACGAATTTTAATAATGTGTTTTGATTTTAATAGGAATGTGTAGTTAGTGGAGTTTGAGTCTCACTTGATATATTGTTTTAAACTGGATTGTGTGTAGTTAGTAGTGGAGTTCATTTATTATAAATAAAAAGTTTTAAATATAAATTATTTATGTGGTCGTCCTAAAATGACAAAACGCAAATTAGTTTTAAAAAAAATTGGAATACATTAACTTTAAATTACATGGTCGCGTCAAGAAAGCGTTACGGAAGACTCGAACTCAAGACCTATTGTCTTGGGCATTAGTCACTATCACTAGACCAACACATATTCGCCAAAATGCAAATTATTTTGATGGAATTTTAATGGTCGGAGGTAGTAATAAATAATGTACAAAAGTCTGACACGTTTCAAGGAGAAACTAAAGATTACATATTTGTGTCCAATATAATGCTTGCAGGCCACATGTTAATGTTACTTCCTCTGTCCCACTAAATTAGACCCATTTGTATTAAAATAATACACTCATCTACTTTTTAAATGAGTCTAATTTAATGGGACGGAGGGAGTACTTATTATAACAACTTTCTTTTTCTTCTTGCATTATTATGTTAAGAAGAAAAAAAAAATCGAATTTCGCTCTCTATTGAACCGTAATGTGTTTATTTTTTAAAAAGGTAAAATGTTTGATATCTGACTTTAGATTGTCGGGAGCACATGGAAATTCCGATATATTAGGGCATCCTTTTCTTTTATAAGTTTAATCTCTCTCTCTATATTACATCATTCATTTACGGTGACGCGGTGGACACAATTGAATGTACGCATGATTGATATAATAATGACATATCAGCGTACAAGTTATTATAATTTTTAGTTTTATTAGATGGCTGCCCGTCGAAATTCGATGGGATTAAATATTTTATAAATTTATTTTTTATATTTTAATTATGATTATTTATTGTTAGGGATATATTGACTATTCTCATATATGATAAAAACTATTAATTGTAGACTTTTTTTATTATAAACTCGCGGTTAGGGGTGAGAATTAAGGACAATGACTTGATACTTTCCCGATTCGAAATCGAGTCTCGAATTTTTCGGACTAGGATTGAGAAATTGAAGAGGACCTAATTTCCTGAACGATCGGGATTCGAGAAATTAAAAAATTGAACTGGACCAAATTGATCGGAATTTGGAACCTCGAGTCCATCGGACCTCCCAATTTTCCGAAATTCATTTTAAAATTAGAGAAATTTGATCCCGTTCAGAAAATCTTAGTCCCATTTGGGACTTCGGGACATATTTTCGAGATCGGGATGAAACTTAAAATTTTTTAATTTCAGAATTTGAGAGTCATGAAATTCTAATCGGGACCCATGAATAAGACCAAATATTAGATATTTTTGGGATCTCACGATCCTGTCTTGATTCTCACCACCACCTGCGTTCGTCCCAAAATTAATTATAAAATAATATTACAACATGATCTCATAAAAAAACTATATGTTTATAATCAAACTAATACGATAATATTTGTTTAATTATTATACTTGTATCCGTCGCAGATACTAAATCCTCATAGACCCATCTATTAGTAGCCTAGTACTTAGAATTTATTATTTTTTTCGAACTTGATGATATACGTGAATTTGCCGTCAAAATTTTCAATTTGATTCAATTTTTCATTAGGTATTGAAATATACGAATTGAAATAATATATATTAAATATATTCTTTACATTCATGGAAATAATACTGAAATATAAAATAATATATTATATATATAAATTCGAAAATTATATACCTCTCTATATATTTATTATTATTTTAATAAATACCCTATCCGTCCAATTATTAATGGTTTGGTTTGACCAAAACTATGAGTACTTTTTGATCAAACCAAGTCAGTACTAGCCGGATAGAGGGAGGGAGTATATAATTTTTGAATTTTTATTATCTATACTAAAAAATACATACACATTGTCCGACTAATAAGACAATTAAATAATCATCAACTATTCTTTCAAATGTATATCAAAAATAATTCTCCCTAAATATTATAAATTTTCTATATTATAAATAAATATTATGGTCTTATATCTTGATAATTAAAACTAATAGAACAAATTTGTATAGGAAATTGAATAAGATTTCAATTTTGTGTCTTCTTCTATTTGTACGAAAAAAACACCATAATTTTCTTTTACATTCATGAAAATAATACTTAAATATTAAATAATATATTATATATGTAAATAAGAAAATTATAGACCTATATATCTATATATTATTATTTTAATAAAAATATATAATTCTTAAATTTTTATCAACTGTACTAAAAAAATATATACATTGTCCGACTAATAAGACAATTAAATAATCATCAACTATTCTTTCAATTGTATATCAAAAATAATTCTCCTTAAATATTATAAATATCCTATATTATAAATAATATTATGATTTTATATATTGATGATTAAAACTCATAGAACAAATTTTATAGGAAATTCAATAAGATTTCAATTTTTTGTCTTTTTATATTTGTATGAAAATAAACACCATAGTTTTACTTGCTTATTTTATTTAGTTTATATATATATATAATTATAGGATATAGATCATATACAAAATGATTTTAAAGTAGGAAATAGGAAATAATCTCAACCGTTTAAGTGGATGATCGGACGGTTGAGATCTTGGCCGAGTTTTTCATGCATTGTTATACTACAATGCACGCGCAATTTTTATTTTATAGTAATTAAGGGCAAATCAGTAATTTAATTGTTAAATGCATTATTTTTAACTGGTAAATGCATTGTTTTTAACTGTAAAATGCATTGTATTTTGAACGCGTATAGGGGATTTTTTACCAAAATATCCTTCGTGCATCGTTCAAAGCGATGGAATGCACCGCCTTTTTAAGTAGATCAGATCCGTCCGATCATCCAAATAAATGGCCCAGATCATTTCCTATTTCCTACTTTAATTTCTCTTTTTATCTGAACCACTCCCTATATATATATATATATTTAATCTTTATTTAGTTTATGTAATATATCTTATGTTGATGAATATGGAATATATAGTATATAACATAATATATGATACATATAAAAATAAGAATATACCATAAATATTATGTGCATACATGGAAATAAGAAAATATATATATGTATATATATAATATTATATGATTTATATGATTTTTTTAATTCCAAAAATTTGAGAATTTAGATAAATAGGAATTGAGATTTAAGAGTGCCGCATTGTATTCAAATCATAATGGTATTAATAATATATAGATTATTTTATATTGAATAATACTCCCTTTGTCATATTAAACTTGACACAATTCCCTTATATGAACGTCCCACTAAACTTGACACATTTCTAAAATAGTAAAAGTTATCCCTTTAAAAAGGTGTGGTCCCTACCACCTTTATCACTTTTACACTACTTTATACACTCTCCTTAATAACTGTGCCCAAAAGTTTTGTGTCATGCTTATTGGAACGGGGGAGTACCATAATTAATAAATCATAATTGGAAAGGAAAGTGAAAATTAATGATTTTTTATTAAAATTTTAATGTTTATCTACATGATATGTTATATCATCTGCGGACACATTAACTTTGTCCGCGGTAATTATTTTCATAATAGAGATGGTTCATGCCATATATTATATGGAGTATTATATAATATACCTTTTGGCAAGAAAATAATTCAATTAAAAATGATAAGCGATGTTACGCATCACTGTTTTTGTGTAATATAAACTATTTTTTATCAAGTAAACATATATATATATATAGGGAGTGGTTCAAATAAAAAGGGACATTAAAGTATAAAATAGAAAATGATCTGGGCCATTAGATCAACACAATCCGACGGCCATGATTAAAACAAAAAACGTGCGTGCATTGTAGTATAACAATGCATAAGGTTATTTTGGTAAAATTTGAAGTGAGCGGTTATGCGTTCAAGATACAATGCATTTAATAGTTAAATACAATGCATTTAATAGTTAAATGCAATGCATAACTCAATTACATTTTCACAATGCATTTAATAGTTAAAATGCAATGCATAACTCGGTCAAGATCTCAACCGTCCGATCATGAAAATCTAAGGCTGAGATGATTTCTTATTTTATACCTTAATGTTCCTTTTTATTTGAACTCCCTCATATATATATATATATATATATATATATATATATATATATATATATACACACTGTTGTGAACATTAGAAAATTAAAATAATAATAAGATTTTTGTTGCATTACAATAGATTGTGCTAGCTCGTGGCCAATGAATTGTATTTGTAGGAATCGTGTTTAATAAATATATATTTATAGTAGTCAATGAAATTTGATCAAGATTTAAGTGACGTGACATTTAATTTTAAGAAAATTAAATGACCTAGGATCGTTCTACGTTCCGAGTAGATGATCGTGGTATATTTATTTTCTCTAAACCGATTCTCGGTGAGTGAGAAATAAAGGTTTAAAGTGAGTCACTTAAAGTATGGAGTTAAGTGTTTGAGACTAAGTATGAAGAAAAATACTTGTCCCGCATTGGTTATAAAATCAATATTCATCATGAATATAAGGAGGTTAAGAAACCTATGGTTTGACAAGTTGGGTCAAAGACCATCTGGCACGCGCCAGCGGCCAGCCTGCTGTCCTGGGGCTATTTTTTGCTAGCGGGCTGTCCCGGACCATCTGTGCCACTATCTGCACCAGCAGGTGGTTTGTGCCAGCAGGTAAGCTGGCCCAGACGGCCTGTGCTATTTGAGTTGATCTTGTGATCAACCTGTGAGATCGATCTTGTCATTTCACATACACAAGATATACGAGAGATACCTGTGAGATGTCGTTGGTTCGCGGTGCTGCCACCACCGAGACGAAAACCGTTTTATCTTTGGAGACAATACGCCTTACCGAGAGCACTACCAGGGCGTAATATTGTCTTGCGGAAAGAGGGATCTTTTCTCGACTCGGCTTCAACGTTTTTCACCATTTTATTCTATTATATTTTGTAATAGAAAAGTTTTTTTTTTAGATTTGTAATTTGGAACTATTGTAATCTTCATTTTTCTTTCCCAGAATATTATTTTATTTTTCTCTTCCCATTTATTTACCAACAATCGCAAGAAAATATTATATTATATTTCTCTATTTGGGGAGGGAGTACAATAGCTCTTTTGGTTTATGATTTTTCATATTTGGGGTTCATATAGTAGCTTAGTTTGTAAGCTTATATCCAACTTTTGAAGATGGCGACCTCTGCTTCAACCGAATCCAACGCCACTGCCGCTTTTGCAACTGACGCTGCCTCGGCTACCACTACTGCTGCTGCCGGAGGATTTTCAACGATCTCTATCGTTGTCGACTCCACCACGAACACTATTTTTACCGGGCTTGGAGCCGGTAGTAACCCTTCGCGGTTGAACGGTGGTTCCACGCATAGTGGCACCGTTGGTTCCACTTTTAGTGGTTCCGTTGGGTCCATTTTTGGATCTAGTGTTGGAGCCCACGGGCTCAACACGTTGGGCTCTCTCTTGGGAGCAAATTCGGCACCGAGGTTGATGCCTCCTGCCGAGAAGCCGCCAAAATTCAGCGGGGCTGATTTCAAACGTTGGCAACAGAATATTTTGTTCTACTTAACAACGTTGGGTTTCGCCGGGTTCCTCAAGGAGGACGAGCCGTCGACACCGAGTGCCAAGGAGATGAACTTCACTGTTCGGGCTGCCTATGACAATTGGCACACTGGAAATTACCTTTGTAAAAACTTCATTCTAAATTCTTTAGATAACAGTTTATACAATTTGTATTCCGTGGTAAAAACCTCCAAAGAAATGTGGGAGGCTCTTGAAAAGAAGTACCGTAGCGATGACGCGGGTATGAAGAAGTTTTTTGTAGCTAAATTTTTAGACTACAAGATGGTAGACTCCAGACCCATCATGGATCAAGTGCAAGAGTTTCAACTCATTGTGCACGATGTCCATGCCGAAGGGATGATTCTACTGGATGCGTTCACGGTGGCGACCATGACTGAGAAGCTACCTCCAAGTTGGAATGACTTCAAGAGCTATCTCAAACACAAGAGAAAAGAGATGACTCTTGAAGACCTCATTGTGAAGCTTCGCATCGAGTCGGATGTGCGAAAGCGTGATCCGAAGGTGAAAGGGCCGATGGACGCAAAGGCCAACCTAATGGAAAGAGGCGGTCCCTCCAAGAAGCGTGCTCGCTCGAATGACAAGGGCAAAGGGAAGTAAAAGCCAACCCGCAAGTTCGATGGCAATTGCTTCAATTGTGGTAGACCAGGCCACACGTCAAGAGATTGTCGTGAGCCAAAGGGCTACAAGAAGAAAAAGTATCTTGCCCATGTTGCCGAGAAGGAGTACGGCGTTTGGGATGAAGGCAATCTTGCCGCTATAGTCACTGAGGAGGTCAACTTTATGGACAACCAAGGTGGATGGTACATTGATACCGGTGCAACCGCCCATGTGTGCGCCGACAAGACTAAGTTCGTGACTTACAAGGCCGTTGAGGGGAGGAAGCTCAACATGGGAAATCAAGCCTCGTCTAAGGTGGCTGGAGTTGGGGATGTGGTCCTCAAGATGACATCTAACATCCCAATTACCTTGAAGGAAGTTCTGCATGTCCCAGACATCCGCAAGAATTTAGTCTCGGGTTCAATACTAGTCAATAAGGGATTTAGATTAGTTTTTGAATCTGATAAATTCGTATTGACTAAGTTTGAAAAATTCCTTGGTAAAGGTTATCTTACCGAGGGACTTTTCAAACTCAATGTAATGGCCGTGCGCCGCAAAAGCTTGAATGATAATGAAAAAGCTTCTACTTCCTCTTACTTGATTGAGTGCTCCAATTTATGGCATTGTAGATTAGGACATGTAAATCTAAATGCTATAAAAAGATTAGTAAATCTGGATTTACTAAAGTTAAGTGAAGTCAATACTCAAAACAAATGTGAAATTTGTGTTGAGGCGAAAATGACTAAGTTACCATTTTATTCGGTAGAAAGGAGTACGAAACCTCTAGAATTAATTCATACCGATGTGTGTGATTTAAAGTTTGTGCAAACTAGAGGAGGTAAGAAATATTTCATTACCTTCATAGATGGTTTCACAAGATATTGTTATCTTTATCTTCTAAGAAGTAAAGATGAGGCTATTGAAGCTTTTAAGAACTTCAAAATTGAAGCCGAAAATCAATTAAGTTGTCGAATTAAGAAGGTTCGAAGTGATAGAGGTGGAGATTATGTAGCTCCGTTTGAGGAATTATGCAACAAAAGTGGTATAATTCATCAAACGATGGCTCCTTATTCACCTCAATCTAACTGTGTTGCGGGACGCAAAAATCAAACACTTAAGGAGATGATAAACGCTTTATTGATTAGTTCAAGGTTGCCCCAAAACATGTGGGGGGAAGCTGTCTTAACAGCTAACCACATTCTGAACAAGATTCCACTTAAGGGTAAGAATGTTACTCCTTATGAGTTGTGGAAATGAAGAAAGCCCTCATACAAATATTTAAAAGTGTGGGGGTGTTTGGCAAAGGTTGAAGTGTCTCTACCCAAACAAGTTACAATTGACCCTAAAATGGTTGATTGTATCTTTATTGGATATGCTCTTAACAGTAGTGCATATCGATTTGTTATTCACAAATCGGAAGTTCCCAACATGATGGTGGGAACAACTATTGAATCAAGAAATGCTATATTTTTTGAGAATATATATCCTTGTAAGGATAAGGATATAATTGAAGTCAATTCTAGTAAAAGAATTAAAGAAGAGACCACACCTTCTAATTCAATAGATGAAAACCCAAAATCGCGCAAACGACAAAGGTCTAATTTAGAGGATATAGAACCGAGACGAGGTAGTAGAGTTAGGACTCAAAAGACTTTTGGTCCTGACTATGTATCATTTTTGTTGGATGATGAGCCAACAATGATTAAAGCAGCTTTTTCTAGGTCCGGCGCGGAGCTATGGAGAGAAGCTGTACAAAGTGAGATTGACTCAATTATGCAAAACCGCACTTGGGTGTTGGTTGATTTACCTGAAGGTTGTAAGCCCTTAGGATGCAAGTGGATCCTTAAAAGAAAGTTTAAAGCCGATGGGTCAATTGATAAATATAAGGCTCGATTAGTAGTCAAAGGCTTTAAACAAAGAGATGGGTATGATTTTTTCGATACCTACTCACCAGTGACGAGAATTACTTCTATTAGAGTACTTCTCGCGATTGTTGCTTTGCACAATCTCGAGATTCACCAAATGGATGTTAAAACTGCATTCTCGAATGGTGATCTCGAAGAAGAAATATATATGGAGCAACCTGAGGGGTTTGTAGTACCTGGCCAAGAAAGGAAGGTATGCAAATTGGTGAAGTCTCTATATGGGTTGAAACAAGCGCCGTTACAATGACACTTGAAATTTGACGACGTGATGTTGTCAAATGGTTTCAAAATAAATGAGTGTGACAAATGTGTTTACATTAAGAACACAAATAACAAATATGTTATAGTGTGTCTCTATGTAGATGAGATGTTAATCATGGGTAGTAACACCCGAGTGATTAACGACACTAAGTTCATGTTGAAAAAAAATTTTGACATGAAGAATATGAGGGTAGCTGACGTGATTCTTGGAATTAAAATTCTAAGAAGACCAGACGGAATCAGCTTGTCACAATATCACTATGTTGAGAAAGTTCTAAAACGGTTTAACGCGTACGAAAGTGTACCTGTTAAAACCCCCCTTGAACTGAATGTTAACTTACGGAAAAGCCGAGGTGAGTCGGTTGCACAAGAAGACTATGCAAGGGTGATTGGGTGCTTGATGTATTTAACGAACTGCACTCGACCTGACATAGCATATGCCGTGAACAAATTGAGCCGTTACACGAGCAATCCAAGCAAGGAGCATTGGAAAGCTCTTGTGAGAGTATTGAGATACCTAAAGTATACTCAATATTATGGGTTAAAATTTGGGAGATACCCCCCGGTACTTGAAGGGTACTGTGATGCAAACTGGATCTCGGACACAAAGGATTCGCTTTCTACAAGTGGATATGTGTTCACGATCGGGGGTGGAGCTATTTCGTGGAGATCCACAAAACAAACATGTATAGCCCGATCCACCATGGAATCTGAATTCATAGCTTTAGATAAAGCTGGTGAAGAAGCCGAGTGGCTGAGGAATTTTCTCGAAGATATTCCATGTTGGTCGAAGCCAGTGCCTCCAGTAATGATTCATTGTGATAGTCAAGCTGCTATCGGGAGGGCAAAGAGTGACTTGTATAACGGTAAGTCTCGACATATACATCGGCGACATAATACCATAAGACATTTGATCACAACGGGGGTTATCACAGTCGACTATGTAAAGTCGTTGGATAATCTAGCGGATCCGCTAACCAAAGGGTTAAATCAAGATCAAATGTTTAAACTGCTAGAGGGAAATGGTTTAAAATCCACAATTTAAGGAGCTGTCATAGTGGTAACCCAACCATGATAATTGGAGATCCCAATAACTTGGTTCAATGGGAAAACTAAGTTATGAGAGCTTGTGAGAAAACACTCATTGATATGTCTATTCCCTAGAAGAGCACAATTGAGTGTTGAGAACTTGCCTAGTGGTGAGGTTAAGTCTAAAACTTTTAATGATTCTTTAGAGATTGAGTAGGGCAAGATACTCTAGAAAGAATCACCTATATAAGTGTGAAGTGAGGGCCGCTTCTAAATAAACACTTATGAATCCAAAGTGGTGTCAAGGGCCCGAAACGGACACAAAACGTGAGAACGGAAAATGTTTGAGTTGTTGAAGGTGTTGACATCATTGTCTAGGTACACGCTGTGGAGGAATAGTTCAAAGCATAGCGCTACTAATCCGCCTGTGTATCCGATGGTGTTGGCTATGGAAGGTTCAAAGCCATAAACTACCTATCCTAATACTTTAACACTTCGTGAGGACAGAGCTTGTGTTGCATCTGCATTTGGGTTCTTTCCACTCATGTGGGGGATTGTAGGAATCGTGTTTAATAAATATATATTTTATATATATTTATAGTGGTCAATGAAGTTTGACCAAGATTTAAGTGACGTGGCATTTAATTTTAAGAAAATTAAATGACCTAGGATCGTTCTAAATTCCGAGTAGATGATCGTGGTATATTTATTTTCTCTAAACCGATTCCCGGTGAGTGAGAAATAAAAGTTTAAGGTAAGTCACTTAAAGTATGGAGTTAAGTGTTTGAGACTAAGTATGAAGAAAAATATTTGTCCCACATTGGTTATAAAACCAATATTCATCATGAATATAAGGAGGTTAAGAAACCTATGGTTTGACAAGTTGGGTCAAAGACCATCTGGCACGCGCCAGCCCGCTGTCCTGGGGCTATTTTTTGTTAGCAGGCTGTCCCGGACCATCTGTGCCACTATTTGTGCCAGCAGGTGGTTTGTGCCATCTGGGCCAGTAGATGGTCTGTGCCACTGGACAGCTAGCTGTCCCAAAACGGCCTGTGCCACTAACTGTTCCAGCAGGTGGACTGGGCCAGTAGCTAGCTGTCCCAGACGGCCTGTGCCAGCAGGTGGACTGGTCCAACAGCTAGCTGTCCCAGACGGCTTGTGCCACTAACTGTGCCAGCAGGTGGACTGGTCCAGCAGCTAGCTGTCACAAACGGCCTGTGCCAGCAGGTGGACTGGGCCAGCAGCTAGTTGTCCCAGAAAACGGCATGTTGTGCCTCTGGGCAGCGACCTGCATAACGATCTGTCCCGAACGATTTGCCCCGGGACATGCCCAACTTAACCTTATGGAAAATTAGTTAGCTCTTTGTTGTAGAGAATGAGCTAGCTTGAGTTGAGAACGATCTCCTCATTCCCTTGTGATATCAAGCTCCTTGAGTTGATCTTGTGATCAACCTGTGAGATCGATCTGTGACATCTTGCTCCTTATCAAGCTGTGATGTTAAACTCCATATCAGTGAGATTATGATGAATGTGGACAAAAACATGTCCAGGTTAGGTGGGTTAATTATAATTAATTTCCACCAACGTTTGTAACTCCAATAACGTCCAAATGGTTTAATTAGAATCAATTGTCATGAATGGACATTGATCTCAATTAATTCCTATAACTCCTCTTGAGTGGATTTGACCTTTATATAGGTGGTCTTCATGCATTTCACATACATGAGATATACGAGAGATACCCACTAGCATACACAAGCATCTTGCTGCATACTTTCTTCCAAAAGCATTTTAGAAGAAGCTATGTTCTTATTCTTTTTCCAGTTCGCCGGAGCTCGTTGATTCGCGGTGCTGCTGCCACCGAGACGAAAGCCGTTTTATCTTTGGAGACAATACGTCTTACCGAGAGCATTACCGGGGCGTAATATTGTCTTGCGGAAAGAGGGATCTTTCATCGACTCGGCTTCAATGTTTTTCACCATTTTATTCTATTATATTTTGTAATAGAATAGTTTTTTTTTAAATTTATAATTTGGAATTATTGTAATCTTCATTTTTCTTTCTCAAAATATTATTTTAATTTTCTCTTCCCATTTATTTACCAACAGTATTTTCATGATATGTTTTGTTAACTTTTACAAACTCTTGGTTTCATAAGAAATGAATGTCACTTTTGAAATCTTAGATTGAAATATTGTACATGCATGATTCGCAAAAGGTGGAGTGATTTGTTTTTTCTTCTACAACTTGTGGTCAGAAATAATAATAGCTAGAAATAATAATATTAGGGTTATAGAATGATGAAAATCACAAGATGTGGGATGCTAGATTTAGATTAGGGTTTATATATATATGCACCCTTTTGTGTGGACAATATTATTAGTATGTATGGTGCCTTGCCTTGTCTGTTTATATGCACTATCTTGTTTGTTTTCACGCCTTCGACACACGTTATTTTCTTGACATGATCAGAATAAAATCATCTTATGCTAAAATTTCATAATTATTAATATCTTGAGAAATAGACATTTGGTTGATGGCTATCTATTTATTAATTTGTTAGTCTTTAATTAATTAGTAACAATCTAAGTCATTTTTCCTCTAAGTTTTAGTTTAAAGTGAAGCTTATGTAATTGTTTATCGTAAGTCGTTGTAGGGTTTTGTTTAATTTCCGATATTTTAGCACACTATAAATAAATGGCAAAAAACTTAATTCTTACTTAATTAAATCAAATAGAATTTTGTAGTTCATAGTTAAATATTGGTTTCACTGCACGCGAGACATCCTTAAATGAACAACATGAGATAGAAACTTCTTTTCTTTTTAATGAAAAAAACAAACTTCAGATAAATAAGCATTTTGAAACATAAGTACTTACAGTTGATTTCTTATCTAGATGTGACCGAAAACTATAATTTCATATGTACAAAGGATGTTTATATTTTCCTTCTCTTAAATGGTTGCACGTGTTCACAATTACGGTTATGGTCTAATCGTAACTGAACCATCAATTTACGGTTCTTTTATTTTATAAATGTAACCGGACCATAGTTACTATAGTTTATAGTTTAGAATCCGAACAATTCGAGGTGGTTCCAATTTCGAACCGTTGGTTTTGGTTCCAAACCGCCTTTTTCGATTTTGAACTGTCAATTGTTTTAGAACCGTCTTTTATATTTATATTTATATATATATATATACACACATGATTTTACAAGTAAAAATGTAATTTTATAAGTAAAACAATGATTTTATATGATATAAGATAAACTTGAATTAGGTGTAGAAAAAACTGAAAAGAAAATGTTGAGGATTCTAAACCTTTAAAACTAAAATCATATCATTATTTATATGGTTAGAGTCGGTTCTAATTCTGTTTCGATTCGAGAGCTTATGGCTCTTTGGAGCACCTCTAAAATATATCCATGCTATAATCAATACCCAATTTCAGTCTTTAGAAATTGAAAAGGCTAAATCAAACCCATCCCATGACCCCTTTGAACTTTTTTTGGGTACTAAGTTTCAATTTGTTTGAAATATACACTGTTATTTATAATCACTTGCCCAGAAAGGATGTACAAATAACTTTACTGAGAAGGCAAATGTACAAAATAGCCAATAGCAATAATTCAATATACAAAATGTCGCGCCATTAAAAGTTGTGAAAGAAAAAGAGGTATATAGTTGAAAAATTAACCTAATAAAATAATTAGTTTAAGAAACATCAAAGCACTCCACTACTCATGTGAAGCCAAATATTGGAGCCATATCTAGTCTTTTCCATTCCTATAAATTAATAAAGATCAATGCTTCCTATCCTACAAATTCACTTTACACAACATATTTGGTGCAATTGGGTTATTTATTCCATTAAAAAAGTATATTTACTTTAAGTGGTCTTTCTTCATTAGTTTAATAGAAATATTAGGGTAAGAAGAAGTCATAAGTCATGACTTAATGACATATTGAATACCAGAATGATTGAGGCAATAATCCTTAGCCCCACCTCTTAAAATATCCTATAAATTGGCTGGTTCAATTAGAAAAGCTTTACCTCATTTTAATAAACATGGCTTTCTAGAGGGATTATTAATGAAGTGCATTATCTGATTGGGGCACTTCTATAATTAATAATGTATTTCTATTCACAACTTTATAATGTTTGTCAGCCAAAATTTAATTTATATTTTCTAGTTTTCTTTAAGTTTGGGATTTTTTTTTTCCTTTCAAGACTTTTCAAATTTAGCAAACTGAAACATTTGAGTAGTTAAAGGAAGGGAAATCAACCGAGACCCCGTTAGAAGCGGCGAGCGAGAGCAGCGGCGAGCGAGAACGGACTGAGAGTTTGAAGAAAAACAAAGACGTCTTGTCAGAGCCTTAACAAAGTGTTCACTTCTTTTTCGCCATATTTCATTCGATTTGTTGTGGATCGCGACCCTTTGTCCCGGCCATTGTAGCACATGTGTCGCCCAAGGAATAAAAAGCATGATGACTTGACGTCATCCTCACCTTCCTCCGAGCAGTCTGTTCAGAGTTCCGGGTGCTTTTGATCTTTTTGCTTCCTCTACTCAAAAAAACAGTCAGTACGTTCACCTTTCAATAATCGGATTTTGGGCTCTCATTTTCTGAGATTTTTTCCCACTCTTTGAGTGAGTGGGAGAGAGGGAGAAGCAGGACCAAGAAGTTATGACTCAAGCAATATTTGAAAATGTTTATAGTTAAGTCTCAGGATCCTATGGAAATACCCAAGGAGAATGTGAAATAATTAATTAGGTTCATATATATGAAATTGGAATGGAATAAATCATATTGATGTACATTGATAGTATCACGTGGTGATGTATGTTAATGTATACAACTTTTTTGACTTTGATGTGTGTTGTAAATTAAATCAAATAATTTACTTGGAAACCGCGAGCCATATCATAGATAGAGAAGAGATAATAAGTGATACAGCCCTCACTTAATTAAACACATAATTCAAATGAGTCATTATAAATTTTCAAGATCATTGAGAACAATGAGAAGGAATGCATTAAGAAAAATTAATCTTAGTTGCTTAAATTCCGCAGCCACACCCAAAGCAGTAGAATAATTATTTCTGGAGATACTAAAATTACTTAAAATCAAGAATGGAGAATCAAGAATTATTTAAAATTAACCTTTGCACCTTAATAAAAATCAGGCCGGTGTGCACAATATAAAAATATAAAATATCCTTGTTTTAACTAATTAAGTGATGCAATAATAATAATAATAATAATAATAATAATAATAATAGTAAAACCTTTGTGATTCTATTCTTGGATCATTCCATGCCAAACAATAATTAAGTGACAATTATCTGATGAAAAGTTAAGTCGTTAAAATACGACTACAATTATCATGAAAGAGAAAAATTGATGAAAAAACAAAATATAGTTGCACCGTTGGCTTAGGAGAAATGGCAGTTAGTGACATTTTTATGTTATTTTTCAAAATAAAATATGGGTACCCCTAAAATTTTAATACTAGTAGCTATTCTTTTTAAAATATAAGAGAGTTTTTTCACTTCCTCACTCGGATATGCATATTTATCTTTTTGTTCTCTCTTTTTTATTTGGAAAAAAAATTGTGTGGGTATTTGCAAGAATTACTAGTTAAGCTCAACTCCTACACTATACGCCTGATTTGGTCTACTTTCTCCATACCTAGTAATTAATTAATAAATAAATAAAATATATTATTAGTGAAATGAATATCTCATATTATTTATAAATTAAATATGTATTGTAAATGATAGAAAAATTAGTGATTCAAACATGAATATGTGAGATATATTTACTGAAGTGAAACTATGTATCTTTTTCGTGAGAGAAATGTATATATATTTTGACTGCAAGAGTATTTTGTTTTCAGTAAATGGAGTCTAAACTAAACTACTTTCACAAACACACATATTCCTGGGAAGCAATTTTTGCTACTGAAACTGGATTAATGAGGCTGTCTCACACAAGAAGACTTCATTGATGCGGATGTAGTGTCTTAGATCTCAAACTAGTAGAAGTATAAAACCAAATCATAGGCCTTAAGAGGGATAATACAGATTATTTTATTTATGATACCTACAATCATATAAGCTCTGCTACCCTATATAACTAAAGTTCCTAAAATAAATTAGATATAAACAGTACGCAGTCTAGGCTAGGCTGTCAACCTTCATTGTGATCCTACTACACCCATGATTACAAAGCAAAGTAAGATTGGTTATCATGAAGATAATTCTGCAGCGTGGGTTACTACATTTGTGAATGAGAAATAAAACATGATGTTTTGCTTTCTTATACATTTTTTCAGAATCAGAATGTCACAACTAAGGGTATGGCATAAGTCACTCAACAACTCAATGAGAATCTTATAGGTTTCATTGATGCTACATCTAATGATACACCATATACTACATCTATTGCCCTTTAAGTTAGATCATCTATTGCCCTTTAAGATAGATTGAAATAATATCGGATAATCTGCCATCAAATCTAACAAGTTAGATCATCTAATCCTCTTCAAGCACCCAATCCATATGTATTTTCAGTCTATTTTATCACCCAAAATTAGCTCCCCCAACAGACAATCACACACATTTCCGCTCGAAAGTGAGCAGAGCTACTGTAGATTAGATCACCAACTTTAGCATATCATAGGCCTACTCTTATGTTGTAGTTTCTACTAGTATAGCATTATGAATAGTCCTGCTTTCAGGTCAGCGCGTTTCAGAAGTCGGGACTAAGACAAACATAAGAGAGAATGTTTAATGAGATGAATTATTGAAATGTCTTAATGGGAAATGATATTAAAATTACTCAAGCTTCAAGGGTTTGTTTTTCATATCATACACGAGATTGGAAACTATGTCTATAAAGCATAAACAGAGGACTGACTACCAAATGAAAGACCATTGCTAGTTATAAGCTATAACATTCGTACAAATACTAAATGAATAGTCGGGAATTCAACATAAACATGTCCCAACGAAAGATATGCAGAAAAGATGTCTTCAATCTTGGAAGTAAGATCCGAAGTCATGAGCTGGGAATTATTGAATTATCCCAAAATGCAACAAAAAGAAAAAGCTAACCAGATAGTCTTGAATAAAAGAATGTGACCCCAACTTAGTTCCATCAGGATCTAGCAAAGTGGCAGTTCATAGATCTACTCAATATATTCAGGCTCGGGTCAATTGAAAATTCTGCAACTCGCCTTTACACAAGTCCTACACTATCTTCCAGACTAACATACCACCAAAAGGCAGGGAATTTCCACAAAAGCTGATTCTGTTTTCTGATCGCTAATACCACGTAGAAAAAAATATTTCATTAAGTTCAACAAGATCACAACCAAAAGAGTACCTACAGCACCAGGAGGACCCTGCAACATCATGCTTCTGACTAGTCTCTATGATTTGCTATCTCCTAATGCTGTATATTACAAGGTAGTCAGATATTCAGCCATGGACCCTTATAACTTCCAATGTAATCACACCTCACCACTTTGAAATACATGTGAAATTTGTACATACCACAAAAGAAGTCTCTAAACCATATTCTAAGGATTTGCCTTTTCAAGGCAGAATTTCAAAATTGTACCTGACCTCAAAATCATCAAATAAGCTACCAGCACTTCCACCGCGATCTCTCCCACCCTTCCTCTTCTCGTAGTCAACATCATCCGTAGGCAACTCATGCCTACAAACGGGGCACGTATTCCTTATATCAAGCCATGGCACGATGCACTCGCCATGGTACAAATGACAGCAAGGCATCTTTGTCACCTTCTCCCCAATAGCAAACTCATCCTTACAAACAGCACAAACGACTATGCTGTTATTCTCTTCGATATCTTCCTTTGTCATCACCAGTGAAGGCAGATTCTCCACTGCAGACTTTGCAGCTGGGGGGCTACCTTTCAGTGCACTGTCATTCTCCACCAACTGCCCAAAAAGGGCATCATATTCCATTGTCAAGATATAATCCTCCGGAAGGTTAATATTCCCATTGATGCTGTTTTCTTCTGGACTCTCAAACTCGAGATTCCTATCTAGATTATTCACTGCCAAAAGAACCTCCCATTCTATATTCCGCTCTACCTGTGCTCCTTCACCATCATCACCTAAGCTCGAATTCTCGATATCTGAGGAAATATCTGATGTAACTGAAATTTCTTCAATTCGATTGATCACCAAATTCAAATTCTCCCTCTCATCGTATTGGATTCTCTCACTAACCTCCTCCCATTCAAACTCATCTCTTTCACTCTCGCCTGCGTGATACGTATGATTCCTAACACCATAAACATTATAATCATCATCTTCATCATTAGTAAAGCCTGCATTTACCTCGAATTCCTCGGAATCAGACTCCGAATCCATGCTGACAACCCGAAGACCCACGTTTGACCCGAGACCCGGCCCGAACCCGAATTCCAAGCCTGGATCCTCCACCCGGCGCGATTCGAGCTCCCAAATTAGATCCTCCGCGACGCGCGGCTGGCGCTGCTCGAACAGATCTGTCACGTAATTCATCTGGTCATCCTCTTCCTCCCCTCCGATGAAGAAGCAATTAGGATCCTCGTACTCGCAGCCCAGATTGTCGACCTCCGAGTTCAAGTCGAAGCCTAGATCAAAAGACGTGGCGTAATCGTCGAAGAAAGAGGGATTCGAGGAATTGTGCGGTGGGGGAAATGATTCGAAATCGAACGCAAAAGGATGCGATTGATTGTAAAATTGTTGTTGGTCGTGCACGGCGTCCTCGATGTGGGATCCGATTGTTGTGGCAACGGGTCGCCGTGACGAGGACTGGTGCCGGAGGAGATTGGAAACCTCCGCCATGGGAGCTATTTCGCAGTTAGAGAAAGTGTGTATTGGTGGTTTCGGTTTCGGTTCGAGATTTATTTTTTTATTTATTTTTGGTTTTTGGAACTGAATTGGTTTGTTCAATTGTTCTTTGTTGCGTTGTGGAAGAGAGAAAATAGGCGTTTCTCTCTCTTTCATTACTTTTCTTTCTTATCGTCGTCGCTCTTTTTTCAAAATTCATTCACTGCGTCTCTCTAATTGCTACTTACTGTATTAATTAATTCTAAAACGCTTGAATTATTATTGTGAATCCACATTTGGCAAATTTACAAAATTTATATTAGAAGTCTTTGTTATTTCGGATTTATAATTCATGCAGTCTATTTCAAGAACTTTGTCAAGAAAGAGAGACAATCTTTATTCATTATCATGTTCGTTTGAAAATTCCCGAGAGACGTTTGGTGGAGATTTCCAAAAATATCCAAAAAGATATATTCAAGATACTCCAAGAAGATATATTTGGAAATTAAGATATGAAAGATCCAAATTACATTGGAAGGAAGTTGCTGCCATAAGGGCTTTTCGTCTACACTCTATATATAGAGGCCATGGACGACTGTTACACTTAAACCTCTTGTAACGTCCCATATTTTTACTCAATATAAAATACTATTTTCTCAATCGTAAAAATAACTTTCTTAATCACATGAATAAAACACTTTGAAATAACTGTAGCGCGGAAACCTTTAAAATAAATGATAATATGACATCTTTTCTTAAATCAAATCATCATGAATAAATATCTTTTAATGAAAAACCAAAGTAAAATACAAATAAAATAAAACGATCTCATACTACTGCACACTTATATATATAATATTGCACACTCACGTGTGTGTGTATATATATATAAGAAACACAAGTCACATATATTATACGTATATATATAATTATAATAATAAAATATAATTGAATTACCTCATTTAGGTTAGGGATGAAACTCTTTTTCTTTTGGGAGAAAAATTATAATACCCTTTTTGAAATAATAGATGTAAAAAATACTCAAAACCTTAAGATGCATGTCAAAAATGCCCATTTTTTTTTAAAATTTCAAATAATCTATCATATTCAACCTTTATTTCTGTAAAAGTAACAGAATCTCTGCAAAAGTAAAATTTATTTCTTTTATGTTAATATTTTATTAAAAAAAAGAGAATATTTGAAGTTTTTTAGGCGTGGACTGCCCTTTTTTCTCTACTCTTTTTTTCACATTCTCTCTTCCCCTCCCTTCCTCTCCCTGTACCGGCGGCATTTCTTCCTCCACATTGTTTCCTCACTCTCTTTCCCTCACTGTCTATCTCTATCTCTATCTCTCCCCTGGACCGATTGCGCTGTAATTCAAGTGTTGTTGGACCGGTGGAAGGTGTGGCTGGAATTGGAGGTGATATCTTGGACCGGTGGAGGCTGAAGATCGTCGGAGAGCAATGGGGGACAGCGAGGAAGATATTCCACGCCAAATTCAGGTATAAAATCACTCCCTGAGCATGTTGGTATGCGGACCGGTGGTAAAATATGAATGGACCGCCCGACACTATGCCCACCGATCCATCCTTGAAACGAACAATTTTATCACCGGTCCATCTTGTTTATGGATACATGCATTTTTCTTATATTTTTGGTGATATAAAAATAATTTTTACGTGCATGTATATTGAATTTTGGTAATTTCAGTTTATATTATGATGTATTGAATTGCATTGTTCGAATTATGAATGTTTAGGACTGGAATATATGATATTTGGATTTAGAAAAATATGTAGATCACACGCACACATGGACCGGTGGAGAAAGTGTGATGGACCGCTGGTGCTTGAACAACAAACCCAGCGGTCCATCAAGGTTTTACCAACGGTCCATCATCTATTTATATGATATAATTATTTTTGTTGCATTTATGTGAAAATTATGTTCAATATGCATGTGATTCGGTGATTTACGTAATTAATTGTGAGAATTATGATTGTTTTAATTAAACTAGTACCATGAAAAATAAAATTCACAAATAATGTAATTTATTTTATGGAGATAATAAATTTAATATATATTTACGTTAAATATAAAAATAACATCAATATAAAATTGATATTTGTAAATAATTATCATTCTTCTCTTTCCAAAATATTTGATGTTGGTAAATAATTATACATGTGACTATTGATGCAGTATAAAAAAAACTTCAAAGTATACCATATTAAATAAATATTATATGTGTCCAATTAAATTACTCCTGCCAAAATAAACACCTGCCAAATATCTAAATGTGAGCCACTCATTTGCTTGTATGGCTCCATGCCCGGACATTAACAATATCATTGATAATTATACGAAATATATAGGTGGACATGACAAAGATCGTATGCTATGTGATTAGCAAATAGTTCAATCATATTAGTGCACCACTAATTAATCATATGAAGAAGGAGAAAATTGGGTTGAGGATTCCCAATGTCGAGAAATTCCATGCCAACCATATTTTCTGATAGATATGCATAAGCATTATAATTCGAATCTATTCCCAAACTCTATCATTATAGACAAATCAGTCAAAAATATTTGGTTCAATTATATTATTATATAGTCTGTGATTTGCATTATTAAATTTGAATATTGATTTTAGAAACCATCAATAATTAAAAGTGTCTATTCGGGTCAGGTCGAGTACTTTACCCGAAAATTTCATTAGTTGAGTCATGACATCTTTAACTTCATTTTAAATAACTTCTCCACAAAATAACTGATTGTAAAACATTTTTTACGTGAAAAGGCATTTCCAAAAAACTAATTAAAAACTGTAATTTAATAACTGCTGAATAACGGTTAATGTATTTTGTTTTTGGATATAGATAGATTATTAGAATTTTGATTCATATGATTTAATTTTAATTTAATTTGATGTTATATGAACTGATTGAAATTATTTGTATTCACTGAATGTTGAAGGAGTCGGCCCAACCTTGGTATCGAAGACCTAACTCTATTAATCGGAAATGTAAACCCAACACTTACTATAAGATAGGTATTGTAGATGAAATTAGGTCTAGACTACTGCAATTAGGTGGGAACGAGCTTGTTCTAAGATTTCAACATGGGCCGTTTAGTCATTTCTTTAGTTGGGGTCCGGGTAACCTATCATGTCCAGCTTTGCACAGTATATTGTGCAGGGCAATCTACACTAGGGGTGGGATTTGGTTCCACATCTGCGGGGGAGATATTGAGTACACTCTAGGTCATCATGCACTGATCACTGGGTTGAGATTCGGACCCTCTAATTTTGATAGTACATACCCGCACGATCCTACTCGGTCGTCCTTCTTTATGTCTGCCTGCAATGGCATTCAGATGAGTGCTGCTGATCTCTTATCACGTTTTTCTAATTCCTATAGCAGCATACATGATCCTGATGGAGAGATCCATTTTCGCACTGCCCTTGTCCTCATGGCCTACGTCTTCGTATTTGGCCATGATTCACAAAAACCTATTTTCCCGTGGCTATGGTCTTTGGTGGAGGACCTAGACACCTTTTATAATTTTCCTTGGGGCGCATACTCTTATAAAATTCTTAGAAATTATATTAGGAAAATTCCCAACAATCCAAAATATCATTTCTATAGCCCGGCTTGGGCAGTGATGGTGTGGGGCTTAGAGGTCATCCCGGGATTCGAGGCGTTCGCTGGTAGGCAACGGGACATCCCTTCACCATATCCCCGATGTCTCAGATGGAATTTTCGAAAGAATCTAAACGGGACAGTGGAGCAGCTCTATGAGTGTTTTGACACTGAGGTTAGTTTTATGTTCATTTACAATCATTATCTAATTATTTATTATCATTATGATAAGATTGTATTAATATTTTTCTTCAATTTGTAGGCTTACAATATATCTAATCTGATTGCCGACGAGGAGGAGGAGAGTCGTGCATATTACCTCTCCACAATTTGTGAGTCCCCCCTAGATGTTCAGTACATGCCTCTGATTAATCCCATTACCCGGGGGGGCATGACAGCGGAGCATCGTGCACCGAGGCATAGAGTGCCACATGTCGTAGCTCAGCCTATTAGCAGTCGGCGAGCCACGAGGAACGTGGAGCACTTACATGTAGATGAGTCGGAGCCGGATGAATCATCTTATCACGGCTCTCATCCTGAGGCCGAGTGTCCTCCACCCGAGCCACAGACAGAGCGTCAGCGACGACGGCGCAGAGACACGGGGAAGCGTACTAGGGTGCCGATGCCCGACTCAGCGTCTAGCAGCAGCGGTGGCAGGAGAGAGCGTGCGCTGACTGCCATGGAGGTACGTATTATTGAGAGGCAGGAGCAGGCCGAGGCACGCATGCTAGAGAAGCAAGCCGAGATGGAGACACGCATGACCGAGATGAAGGCAAAGATCATTCAGAGTCATGACAACCTAAAGAATACCATCAAGAAATGGATGAGCGAGCTATTAGGAGCCATCCGATGTGGTCCGAGCCGTCATAGTCAGCCGATCCTTCATACCCATGGGCAGGCCCCCCTTATGCCTCAGTCAGCTCGTCCTTCATATCGTCATCGAATTGAGGACAATTGGGACCCGTATGTCCTGTCATATCACAATGAGGACATCGTCGGCTTCCTCTCCTACGTCTACCAGATGTTTCCGCTCCTGATCTACGTCTACTCATCCTTGGTCTACCCGGCATTCTTATTGCTTTGTTTGACAAAATCTCAATGGTTGCAATATCATCGGGCAAATTCCAATTTTGTTTCGGAGGAATTCGAGATATAACACTGTTATACGCATCTACAACTGATGATGATTTGTAGTAGTGTGCTACAAAATCAATTGCGGTTCTTCCAGATTTCCTGCACATATAATAATATTTAAATAAATTCTCAAATACATAATCTAAATTAATTCTAAAATACATGATAAAAAAAATACGTTCGTAATGGCTGCAATAGCATGAGAACACGATATCCCGTCGTATTGAAATTCCATGCATTCACATGTCCACACTCCAAGGTCTACCAACAATGATCGATTGTTGGTTTCAATTCGGTATCGATCATCACCTAGTGGAAGTGCTCTGTATGTATGAGACTCTCGATTTGGACCAACAATTTGCGTCTTACCTCTTGTGGAAGTGGATGTCTCTCCCTCTTAGCAGCTATAAGTCGTTTGTTGAACCAATCCTCACAAATCAGTCTTACTCCCTCGATGCAAGCACAAATAGGTAGACGACGAGCCCATAAAAGTGTACGATTAAAGCTCTCAGCTGCATTGGATGTTAAGAAACTATACCTTCGAACAGTACACATAGACCGAGCCCACTTTGCAGGTCCAATATCCATCAAATGATTATAGGCTTGCACTTTGCCAACTTGAATCATATTCATTCTTTTCTGAAATTCGGATTGTTTATATGTGTATGCAGCCTTCTGAAACAACCCCAACGTAGTCTTACCAAATCTTTTTAAATTGTTACTAAGATGGTAGTAACAAAGACCATGAGTTGCTTCAGGAAATATAACTCTCACTGCATGCTCAATTGACACATGTTGATCAGATACAATCAATGTTTGAGGCGTGCTCCCATATGCTCTTCGTAGTCGTGTCATAAACCATACCCAAGACTCATGATTCTCAATTGGGCCGATTCCATAAGCCAACGGATACACTTGCTCATTTGCATCCTTTGTAACTGCAACAAACATAATGCCATTATTTTTCCCTTCAAGTGAGTACCGTCGACTACTATTATCGGCCTCATGCACAAGCCAAATGCTGATCTACAAGCACCAAGAGCCAAAAATACATGACGAAACTTGTTGTCTGTACCAATGTCGATATCTGCGATCGTGCCCGGATTTGTCACCTCTAACATGCAAATAACCAGATAGTAGTTGGTATGATTCATGATATTTACCATATATCATCTCAACAGCATGGTTTCTACCTCTTAGCGCCACATCGTACGACACTTGCATACCAAACATAGTCATCAACTCATTCTGGATAACTTTGGGCTTTATGATTTCATTTGTGTTTCGCATTTTCTTTGCAAAATACGCACCGATCACCTTTGTGTGGACATTTTTCGGTCCAATGTTTGTGATACCATCTCCGCATGTGTGCTTGCCACAAAACTTCGTTACAATCCACGGCCCTCCTGGAGAAGATGCTCGCAGCTTGAATGAGCAATCGCTGCTTAACTTGCATTTCCAATACATTCGAGTTGTGCCTGATTTGGTCACTCGGTATTCTGCTTTATGTTCGAGATTCCACAAACCACCTATAAGGCTAAGCTGCTCCTTATCATCAAAAATAGATCATTCTGCTAACTCTTCTAGTAACGGATTTTCTTCACAAAACACATCTGAAGTTGTAGCATCAGGGGGTACCATTGGAAGTAACCAATTGTCCAAGTATTCTTCTGGGACCCGTATGTCAGCATTATCACCCGAAGTCGGATACATAATTTCTAATAAATGACGCATACCTCCTTCCTCGTGGATCCACGCAGCAAATTCAGCAAAAATAGATCTGTTAAAGGTGAAATCAGCTTCTTCCTCAGATTCGGAGCTCTCAGATGATGGAACATAATCACCGTCGTCATCATCCTCTTCATCTTCCTCTTCTTGTCCCGGTCCCGGTCCCTGTTCATGTTCCTATTCCTCTTCTTGTGTCGGACCATGATATTGCTCTTCACCTTGATACTGATAATCGCCCTGATACTGATATTCACCATGACCCTCATAATCTCCCTGATACTGATCTTCACCCTGACCCTGTCCATATCCATATGCCTCATTCAAGTCTGGAATTTCATTGGCGCTGCTCGTCGAATCGAAGTTCGTGTCTGCAGGGTAAAGTTCATCAAACCAATCTGATGAAGCTGCAAACCTTCTGATATTTTCTAGTTCATCATTCATATTTAAACTTTGCGATGGTCCACCCATATCGAATGAAGATTGATTGGCATAACTAACATATACCGTTGGACTTGCGAAACTCATGCATAAAGCAACCAATTCTGCATCACTTGTCAACCGATATTTTATCGTTTGACCACTACGAGATGCCGAAAGGTAAAACACGTCATAGTCTGTCCCCGACGACATCAACATGTTGCTAATGCATAATCTAAGATTGTATAACGAAATTTCATTTCTTGGAAGCGGTGCAATCTGCTCTCGTCCGTTCACATAGGTGCAATCAACCCAATAACCTCGAAATTTGACGTTTACAAATTGAAAATCCGTCATCTACAAATTAAAATTACAAATTCAGCACAAATTCATTCGGCAATAAGCTTAATTAATACATAAGATATTTTTTTGAAGTATAAACAATATATATGCAATCACATATGTTATATATGCAAGAAATAGCATGGACCGCTGGAAGAAGTACCATGGACCGCCCACGTGCATACACGTGGGCGGTCCATGATACATTTACCAGAGGTCCACGGCTTTATGTGTGGAATGTGAGTTCTTTCACCCAAAAACAAAAAAAATATGATAAATTAACAAAACATGCAATTACTACAAGCATACAAACAATAAACAAGCAATATGTATCTTAAAATTACCTAAAAATATATTATCAATCGGTAAAACCATCATAAATAGCATCTAAAACACAATGGACCATGGACCTCTCGCAA